>PVIC010000457.1:0-123561 GCA_004025085.1 Thryonomys swinderianus | reverse complement strand
TTTTTTTTTTTTTTTTTTTTTTTTTTTTTTTTTTTTTTTTTTTTTTTTTTTTTTTTTTTTTTTTTTTTTTTTTTTTTTTTTTTTTTTTTTTTTTTTTTTTTTTTGAGACAGGGTCTCGCTTTGTAGTTCAGGCTGGCCCTGAGCTCACTATGGAGCCCAGGCAAGCCTCAAACTCAGCAATCCTCCTGCCTCTGCCTCCCGAGTGCTGGGATGACAGGCGTGAGCCACCACACCCGGCACTGTGGTATGTGGTATTGATGGCTGGTGGGCGTGAGTCACCATGCCCAGCATTGTATGTGGTTACCAGGATCAAACTCAGGGCCTTGCACTTGCGAGGCAGGGGCCGGAACCACTGAGCTAAATCTCTGGCCCTCAATTAGCTATTTCAAAGTAATATAAGGATGTTAATAATAACAGTCAAAGAGAACATGACTGCAAGAGCAAAGGCAAAGTGTAAAAACAGCAGTGGTGTATTTTTAATAACCAAAAAGAATTACGGAAGTGAAAACAATAGTCATTTAAAATGTATGAAAAACATCTATGAGCAAGTTAAATAATAGACAAAATTGATAAGCTGGTTCACTGGTAAACATAGACCTCAGGGACAGAGACCAAAACAAGCGAACAAATGGAAAATATTTTTTAAAATTAGGAAATATAGAAGATAGAAAAAAAGTCATTAAAGTAAGTCTAAACTTTCAGAATCAGAAAATGTGAAGAAAATATACTTTAACAGACAATTGTCAGAAATTTCCTAAAATGTATAAAAGATATGAACACGTAAAAGATAATGGTGGAAGTGTTTCTAGTATTGGTGTAAGATAAGAATTCTGAAGTGGCCACAAAAATACTGAGAATAATGAATTTCAAATGTTTCAGCTAAAACAATCAAACACTATCCCCAGAGCAGTAGCAACAGTTAGAAAATTTGAAGGGTGACAGTTTAGCTCAGTGTTTCCAGTGATTGCCTTGCAAGTGCAAGTTCTGGGGTTCAGTACTCATACCAAAGATACACACACAAAAAAAACAATACAAAACCTTGTGTCTTGTTTAGCTGATCATGGTGGCACACACCTCTAATCCTAGCACTCGGGAGGCAGAGGCATGAGAATTGCTACAAGTTCAAGTCTAAACTGGGCTACATAGTTCATGACAAGACTGAAATGCAAAGTAAGACCCTGTCTCAAAAAGTTAAAAAAAAAAAAAAGAAGAAGAAGCAGAAGAAAAAAGAAAGAAAATTTGGGCCATACTAATAGCTATGCATAGTATGGAACAGTCACAAATCTTGTGCACTACTTCCTGAAGGGCAACTCCAACAGATACTCCAGAAAAGAGTCTGACCATACAGTGCAACACTGGCAGTCTTACAGCCAGGTGAGCGGATCTTGGAAGTGCAATCATCCGATCTCTGAATCCTTCACTGCCTTCTTAAAGCACCACACACAAAAGTGTTTCTCATGTCCTGTTGAGTTAGGAGGGGAGCGGAGAGGACTCGGTGACTGTCTCCAAAAGATAATTCAGATGTAGTGGACAGTGACTCCGTTCTCTGGTTAAAGGACTCAGATACAACCAACTTCCTACACAAGTGGAAAAAAACCCCAAACAAACAGAAAAATCATATGAAACAGTGGTTCATTAGACCCTGCACATTTGATGGGAAGAAACTATTTCTGGGAAAGAAGAAACTAACTCATTTAAATCTCAGCCTTCTGCCTTAAGAAGAGAAATCCAAAAGGAGCTTTCTGAGCTGAGGAGTCAGTGCCGGCATCTCAGGAACACAGCAGAGGTCATTGTTCCCAAGACAGAGAACTCCTGCGCTCTTCTTGGACTGGCACAGCTCGTGAGCATGTGACGGGGGGTGGGGGGGTGTAGGTAGGCAGGAGCTGGGTCCAGGACTCACACAGGGAGGAAAACAAACTTTTTTCCCAGTATCCAAGTTTGAAAAGTGCCTCATCAGTGGAATATTTGTGTCTTTTTCTTGGTAGTGCAAAATAATTAAGTCCAGACTAAATATATAGATTTGTACATGTCTAATAGATCATAAGACCCAAAGTACTAATGAGCTTTAAAATAATAGCACCATAGAAAGAAAGGATGAAGATTTGTAAAAATGTGACTAATTTATTCAGCACTCAAAAAGACAAAATGTCTGGCTTCAATCAAAGATTACTGGAAAAATATAATTCATATTAAGGAAAATATTCAATTCATTGAAAGTGACACAAAACTGACAAAGATGTTATAATCAGCAGACCAGAACATTAAACTAGTACAACTTGACCCCATATGTTCAAATAGTTTTCTAGATACACGGGAGATATAAAAGACACAAAGGAAACTGGTTGAGTTGAGAGCTACAGTGGTCAGTGGTTAATTTTAAGTGACAGCAGAAAGCTTAATGGATGAAAGGAGACATTTTAAAAAACCACCTATGCAAACACATTTAAGAAAACAGAACCCAAAGGCAAAAAGAACAAGAACATTGATGAGGTTGGAACAAATATGATCTTCCAAATAGAAGTAAAATTTTGAGTAGCAAAGGACATGAAAGGGGGCTGAAAAACAGTGGAGTCTCTGGTCATTAGAGACCTCGTGGTCATAGCAGGACCTGAGCCAGAAGCATCACCTGTGACCCCACCCCACCCCAGGTTAAAGACCAGCCTGGGGAGCACTGCAGAAGCCCGTGTCATACAATGGCCGTAGTTTACCTTGCTTTGATGAAGCCTCTGGAAATAATAACAACACTTAGCTTTAAAGCTAAAATATAAATTGCATGTAATACATAAGGTTATTTTCCTGCCACCTAAATCTCTTTAGAAGACTAAAAAAAATAATAATAACAATAATATACTTCAAGGGCCGGAGGGTTAGCTCAGTGGTTCCGGCACCTGCCTCACAAGCTCAAGGTCCTGAGTTCGATCCCCGGTAACCACATACAATGCTGGGTGTGGAGACTCACGCCCACCAGCAATCAATACCACATACAACAGCACCGGGAATGGTGGCTCACAGCACTCGGGAGGCAGAGACAGGAGGATTGCTGAGTTCAAGGCTTGCCTGGGCTACATAGTTAGCTCAGAGCCAGCCTGAACTACAAAGCGAGACCCTGTCTCAAAAAAAAAAAAATAATAATAATAATATACTTCAAGATTTGTAACATTTAAATAACAAAGGTGTGACATTAATAGCCTAAAAGCAAAGAGTGGAAATGAATGTATATATGTGTGCATGTGTGTGGTGAGTATTCATGGTCTAAAACTATGAAATCCAAAGTGCTCCAAAATTTGAAGCTTTTGAGCACTGACATGATGCCATGAGTCCAAACTCCCACACTGGGCTTCATATAATAGTTCACAGTCAAACACGGGCGCACTAAGGGTAATCAGTGAAGTTACTTTCAAACTACATACATAAAGTATATGGGAAACATGGATTCCAAGTTCAGATTGGGAGCCCGTCCTTGAGATACCTCATTGCACAAATGCAATTACTCTAAACTTTGAAACATTTCTGATTCCAAGAATTTGAAATGAAGAAAACTCAACTTGCATAATTGGAAAATTGTTTTATTCTTAGCCTTTCTCCTATCTCCTTCTGATCAGTCAATGTCCATTGTGCAGTGGTTTTACCAAATGACCAGTTTGCCTCTCTGAATTTCCCTTACTCAGGAATTCTGCTGAATAATTTACCCCTATCGTGTTTCCTCTTTCACCATGTGGAAAGATCGTTCCCAACCTCATTTTCAAATTTGAGTCGTACTTAACATGGGATTCGGCCCAGACCCTAATCCACCACTGCTAGGCAGAAATTTCATTTCCTTTAAAAGTTGTCTCTCCCACATTCCCCGGTCTTTCCTTAAGAATTCCTATTAGAATGCCGGACGTGGTGGCTCACGCCTGTAATCCCAGCACTCGGGAGGCAGAGACAGGAGGATTGCTGAGTTCGCGGCAGCTTGCCTGGGCACCATAGTGAGCTCAGGGCCAGCCTGAACTACAAAGCGAGACCTGTCTCCAAAAAGCAAAAAAAAAAAAAAAGAATTCCTATTAGATGAACCATAATTTTCAGAATTCTAAACCAGTGTTTCTCGGGCTCTCATGTTCCCCACATGATCAGTCCCCCCGCCATGCTCTATTTTAGCAATTGCTCCTTTATTTCATGTCCTTTTCATGTATATTCAATTTGTTATTTAAATCATTGATTGGACATTTATCTCAATGACTTAATTTTTTATTTCTGAATGTTTATTTGCTTCTTTTTGCAGATCCACTTATTTTCTATGGAGTCTGCCTTTTCATAGAATTTTAATTAGTTTTTAAATATTTTGGTGGTATAAACTTAATGTTCCCATTTTGATTGTTTTATTATTGCAAATATTTCAGGGTTTAATATACTATTAATTGTGTCTACTCACTTCTTTTTTATTTATTAAGTTTATTGGTACATTTTAGATGTAAATTAAATTTTAGATATGGTCACAGTCAACATTATTATAAATTTGTATCAGTACATGACACATATTGATTCTCATTTTTTTCCTATTTCTCCCACCCTCTATATACATAAGCTTTGTTTTCACTTTTTTATTTTTCCTATCAATTTTTTCTTTCCCTTCTTTAATTCTTTTTGATATATTTTTTAACTTTAAATTTGTTATGGTAAGCTAAACTCTATTTTTTCTTCTCCACTCTGTGAAGATCTCAGAACATTCATTAAGACATTCTCGTGCCAGAGAAATTTTGTCTTCACTTCTATAAGAAAATTCAAAAGTAGCACTTACCTCCATTTGGTGTTCCCTTTTTTATTTTCCAGATATTTAAAACCCAAGATAAGCCCTTAATAAATATGAACCATAAATTAAGGGATTACTTAGGATGATAAGAATATTTTCCCCATATTCAAGGAAGAGATGAAAAAATATTTTCTTAACAAATTCTATGATTTCTTTTGCCTTTCATGATAAGTACAGCACATGTACATTAAGGCTTTCTTTGGGGGAGAGTCTCACCTAAATTTCCACTGCTCTGGAACAAACTGTTTTCATAGATATATAATCACCTCATCCCATAATTTCTTTGTTCTAGACACCTCCTTGGATGCTGTAGGGTGTTCAGCAAAATGTCTCCCTTCTACCCACCAGGTCCCACTCACACCACCAGACTATGCCTCACTGGAGAGGGGAGGGTGGGAACGAAAGAGTGAGGTAAACATGACTGAGATGCAAGATGTACGTGCACCTACTCCTCCAGGTGGATGCACTGTTATTAGGCGTCACAAACATGCTATAAAAAGAAAGCAAAGAAAAGCAGAACTACTCTTCCAGATTAGAGACCTTCTCCTCTCCCCATGGCCTGATCATCTTGCCTTCACTTCTGCTCCTCCAAACCGCACTACAGTGATTACCAACACATGATGTTGGTGTCTCCTGCTACCATCTTTTCTCCCTCTCCAAGCAGCTAATAAATACCCTTCCAATCTCAGCTATATTTTTATAAGTTTCTTTAAATATTGTAGGATTTGATGTCTGCTTCCAGTTATTTCACTCTGGCACTTTCTACATGAGCAAGAAGAAATTCCCTGTGTTTTCAAATGTTCATCTCAGCCAGCGCTGACCCTAGCTCTTCACAAACCTAGATATGTGGTGTAAATCCCCAGTAACTCAATCAAATAACATCCAAGTGACAATCTTGAGCCAACAGAATGCTAGCCACTTCCAACATTAAATACCATTGTAAACATCGCAAAATGATTGATATCCTGTGACTCATGAGGAAGATTTCATTGTCTAGTGCAAAGAACTCTATTTTACTGAATAGCTACCTATCTGCCTATCCTATTTTTATTATTCCTACAGAATAACTGCTAGGAATGTCAGAAAAATCATTGTCTAAGAAGATTTGTTTAATTACTTGACCCCAAAATATGTAACCTGTATTGAAAAGGATAAAATGCTAACTTATTTTTAGAATATATTTAAATATCAAAGCATTTCATTATAAATTCATGACTAGTTAGAAAACATTGTAGTTACAATAAAATCATTGAATTTAGGATCAGAGACCCTAGAAACAAATTCTGATTCTTGAATGACTGGAAATAATTTTCCTACTTTCTTTAATCTTAAATTTCTTTCTTCTGTAGATACAAATTACTATTTTACACAGCAACTTTACAGATTTAATAAAATAACTTTTACTAAAATATAATGACCTCCAAAGTAGGATATGATATCACACAATTTGTTGATAAGTCTATGAAAAATTTTGCATTTCAGGTTTTTCCCAAATCACGTAAATAATGGATGAGTTAAAATTCAGAATGATAATGTGTATTCCAAATATGTAGTACCAAAATTTGCTGTTTCTGCCCAGCAGAAGGCTAGCTATGCAGAATCCAGTTCTCTGAAGTAAACTGAATCCATCTACTGAAATATAAGGTTCTAAATACTGACTTTTTCTAGATATAGCCAGTGGAGTACCACCAAAAGATCACTGTTGTTTGGTAATTTTGTTGTAAACCTAATTCCATTACTCTGATGGGTTGCAACACTGAGACATTTCAAGGTAATTATAGAAACATAATACTCTGTTATTTGTCATGAATTAAAAAAAACACCTGGTCACATCATTTTTCAAACTATTTGTAGATCAGGCAGTGACAGTATGGAGGAGCATGAATCATCTATGACTTTCCTTAAATTATTCAGCACCTACCAATCATGATTCTAATTGTTTCAAAGGCATCTCAGTTAAAAATAAGTGGCTTTTCAGCTAAATTTCTATCTGCACTTTTGTTTAATATGTAATAACTTTAAACAGTTCTGAGTTATACAAGAAAAATTGCTCTTTCTGGACAACTTGTGTGATGCATCTAGGGAATATAGGTTGCACATATATACATGTGTACGTGTATATCCAGAAAAATGCATGCAGTCATCCCTCATTGTCCATCAGGGATTGGTTTCAGAACCTTCTCGAGATACCAGGAGCCAAGTGTGCCCAAATTCCACACATGAGATGGAGTAGTACCTGCCTGTAAGCCTCACAATGCTCCTTTATATGTTAAATCATCTGTAGATTACTTATGACTCATAATATAATGTGCATGTTATAAAAATATTTGTGAGATTGTGTTGGTTAAGAAGAGTGATCCAAGAGTCTATAAATGATCGATACAGACAAAATTTGCCCCAGTATTCTCTACCCACCATAGGTTGAATCCTTGGATGTGGGACCATGGGTGTGGAGAGCCACCTGCATCACACCCCCCCACACACACACACACACTGATGGGTAGGTAGGAAGAGCAAGAATGCATAGTGAGGCTTCATTAACCAGCCTTTTTATCTGTTGGAAGTGGATATATTTTTTCACAGAAGAAATGTTTGCGGTGAGTGTAATAATGATAAAAAGATGTGATGTGAGTGGAGAAGAGCAGAGAAGAGCTGTTGGAGAAGGGCTGTGGTGCATGCAGTGTTGCAGTGGGACAGGGACAGAGAAAGCTTTGAGCTCCTCCTAGAGGTTGGTATGTGCAGGTGCTTCTCCAAAACAGCATGGTATTGTCATTTATACTCAAAAGGATGTACCTTCAGGACATACTCAAAAGTGAAATAAATAGGTCACAGATGTGTAAATATCGTATCTTTTCTCTGGTATGAGAAACTGAAATTGTAAATGTGTTCTAGAGTGCATGATCAATATTGTGAAATAGTAAATATTCAAAGGGGAATGGGGCTTAGGGGTAAATAATAAGGAAAGAAAAAGTTTGATGGTTAAAAAAAAGGAAACAAAGCTTATGTATATAAGGACAGGTGGTGGTAGTGTGGTTAGGGGAAGGGGGAAAATGAGAATTAAGTTCTGTCATATACTGGTACAAATTCTCAATGTGGAGTGTAATTGTGATGTATATATAATGTACCAATAAAATGTACCAATAATAAAGCACTAAAAAAATTAGTACTGAGGATTAATGAAACAGATTAGAAGACAACGAAACAACTCCAAACACACTTATCCATCTCATCTTCAGCAAAGAGACCACACACCTTCACTGGAAAAAAGACAGCCTGTCTAATAAATAGTCCTGGAAAAACTGGCTTTCCACGTGGCAAAGATTAAAACTAGATCCCTACCTCTCACCATGCACTAAATTAAAATCAGAAGGACCAAAGATCTAAATATTAAAACAGAAACCTAAACCTGCTACAAGATAGAATAGGCAGAGCTCTTGAACATACAGTTGTAGCCAAAGACTTTATGAACAAAATCTTGATCACTCAGGAAATATCACAAATTAACACCTCAGATCTCATCTTATTCCAAACCTTTGCCACAAGAAAAGAAACTGCCAACAGAGTGAAGAGACAATCCACAGACTGGGAACATTTTTTTCCAGCTGTTGCTCATATAAGAAACCAATATCTAGAATATATAAAGAACTCAAAAAAATCAGAACCCCCAAATTTAAATACTCAATCCAAAACTGGGCATCTAAAATGAATACATACTTTTCAGATGAAGAAGTAGAAGTGGAAAATAAATATATTTTAAATTTTTCAACATAATTTGTCATTCAAGAGATTCAAATTAAAACAATGCTGTGATTTCATCTCACTCCAGAAAGAATGACTGGAAATCAACCATCAACAAGTGCTGGTGAGGCTGCAGGGAGAAAGGAAGCCTTCTCCCCTGTTGGTGGGGATGGGGATTGATACCACCACCTTAGAAATCAGTGTGGAGATTTTTATAGAAAGAAAAACTAAGGTTACTAAGATTAAACACAGATCTCACACACAGCTACATTATGCACCCGTAGCCATTTGATTGACACATGTATCAATTTTGAGACAGAGTATTGCTGAGTACGCAGAATTGCCCAGGCTGCTCTTGAATTTGTGGCCTTCCTGACTCAGCCTCCCAGAATATAGGAATTACAGGGATTTTTCTCTTATGCTTATCCCTGTTCTGGGATAATTCCATGAGAAAAACTGTTACCCTAGGGAGAATAATATAATAGTGATAGAAGAAGAAAAAAAAACTGCTTCCTAATTGTACCAATAAAGAATTCAATTTAAAAAACTGCTTCCTGTTTTTAATCACTTTGTTTTTTAATTGTTTATCTGTAAAAATGTCATAGGAAATAGAACTCATAAAAACTTAGTGATAGTTACCCAGAAAACCTCAAAATGTCAGGGCCTTCCCTGAATTACAGTTAGTTACATGTTTACTATAACCAAGGTCTCTCCCTTTCCCATTTCAAATTACACCCCATCCTATATCCAGCACAAATTACTAAACTCCTAAACTCCAGTAATATATATACGTATATATATACACATATATATGTATATATATATATATTTATATATATACATATATGTGTATATATATACATATATATATGTATATATATATATATATATGCCAGACAATCACATGGGACACCAGAGATAAAAAGTGACAGATTTTCTGTAACTCTGTAATATACTGTATAAACTCATTATCAGATCAGTCATTTGGTGACACAGGGTAAGGAAATCAGATAAGAGTGGTTATAGTTTAATTGCAGTCTGAAATATGTAAAAAAAAAAAAAAGAACCCTCATAAAATCCTCCCTACTCTCTGAAGAATAAATGAGAACTTACTGACCCTTTAGCACTTGTGAAGAGAGGTTCTCCCCAGCCTGCTTGACTTACTCTGTCTACAGATTCCATTGAGCTACCAGAAAAACTCAGAATAAAAGATATCAACAGTATTTAGGTGATGGAAGAAGATTCCAAAATAAAATATGACCACTGAAGCAGCATTTTATTTTCAGTATGAGTTCCTGTATTAATTGGGATCATCAAATGAATTCTTGATATTACCACAGAGCATGTTGATGTCCAGAGAACAGGGGACCCGGAAAGTGTCATTGTTTCCAGTTCAGTGTGTCTCTGATGTTTCTCCATTTTATTTTAATTGTCTAAAACCCACCTGCTGTGAACTGACAGAAAATTGTATAAATAATACATTAAGAACTTCTTTCCTGTTCAGTGGCTGCTATCTTATCCTCTAAGTCTGAAATTCAGTTCACTGTTTTATGCATCCTACTTCACTTATCAGAGGCAGAAGTAAAAGCAGCCAAGAAGTATATGAAGAAGTGTTCAACATCATTGGTCATTCAAGAGATGCAGATGAAAACAACACTGACATTTCATCTCCACAAAGAATGGCTGCTATTGCAAAATCAACCAGCAATAAATGCTGGTGAGGCTGCGGGGAAAAAGGAACACTTCTCCACTGCTGGTGGGATTGTAGACTTACTTGTACAACCAGTGTGGAGATTCCTCAGAAAACTAGGATTAGAAGTCCCATTTGACCCTGCTATTCCTCTGCTAGGATACCCAAGGGAATTCAAAGTATCATATTGTAAAGTCATATGTCCACCCATGTTCATAGCAGCTCAGTTTGTAATAGCCCAATCTTAGAAACAACCCAGATGCCCATTAACTGGCGACTGGATAAAGAAGATGTGGAGTGTTTTTTTTTATAAAATGGAGTATTACTCTGCCATAAAGAATGACAAGATTCATTCATTTATGTGCAAATGGATATACCTGGAGAACACACTAATAAGTGAAATAAATAGATTGCAGATATGCAAATACTGGATCTTTTCTTTGACATGAGCACCTGTAGATGTAAATGAGTTCTAGAATGTATGATAGTTTATGTAAAATAGGCATAAAAATGAATTTCTTCGGCTACTTATTGCTAGGTAAAAACCACTCCCAAATGTATACCTTAAGCAATAATTTACTATTTTATCTCAGGGCATTATGGGTTGGACTGGTTTGACTAGCATGCCTCGCGGCATCTATTGAGGCTTCACACAAGTGATATCTAGAGTTACTGGAGGAAACTTTTGTATGAGCAAGGAGATGGCTCTTTCACAGTGCCAGAAGTCAGCACTGACTCTTGGCTGAGAGCTTAAATGGGGCTGATGATCCAAGGAGGAACATGTGGACACATGGTCTTATGGCTTAGATGTCTTACCACACAGTATGGATTGTAAAAACAACTGACCCGTCCTCAAGCATTGCAAAAGACCATGAATCGTTTATGACCTTGCCTTGGGAATACAGTGACATTCCTTACGCCAAGTAGAATCCAGCAAATCCTGACACAGTCCTCAACTAAAATGGAAATTAGATCCCAAGTCTTGACAGGAGGAAGTGTATCCTCCAAAACACAAAATAAATAACTGATTACTTCCATCTTTGCAGACTGGCTGCCACAAAAGGGACATTGTGGCCCTGTGATCTCTGTACATGGGAGAATTGAAACAAAATTACTCTGCCATAAAGAATGAAAAGTTTCATTCATCTATGTGCAAATGGAGACACCTTGAGCACATATTAATAAGTGAAATAAATAGATCACATATACGTAAATACTGTATTTTTTCTCTGGTATGAGAACCTATAGATGTAAATGAGTTCTGGATTGTATGATAGATTTTGTGAAATAGGAAATATTCAAAGAGAATGTGGTAAGGGAAAGTAATGAGGGGAAAGAATAAATGTGATTTGGAAAGAAAAAGAAAGAACATATATATAGGGGGTGGAGGGTTGTGGAGTGGGTAGGGATATGGGTAAAAATGAGAATTAACTTGTGTCATATACTGGTACAAATTCCCCAATGTTGAGTGTGATTGTAAGCTGTATATAAAATGTACCAATAAAGAATTTAATTTAAAAAATAACCAGGGGGCCGGAGATTTAGCTCAGTGATTCCAGTGCCTGCCTTGCAAGTGCAAGTTCCTGAGTTCGATCCCCAGTAACCGCATACAATGCTGGGCATGGTGACTCACGTCCACCAGCAACCCATATCACATAGCACAGTACCGGGCATGGTGGCTCAGGCCTGTAATCTCAGCACTCGGGAGGCAGGGGCAGGAAGATTGCTGAGTTAGAGGTTTGCCTGGGCTACATAGTGAGCTGAGGGCCAGCCTGAACTACAAAGCAAGACCCTGTCTAAAAAGAACAAAAAACAAAAGACAGGACGTCTCCATGAATAAGGAATTAAAAACATAGCAAACTGTAAAATGGTAGTGCCTCCTAATCCCTATGTAATTCCTAAATTTCCTTTTCATTCATTACCATTTAATCGGTATATTTAATATCATTTGATCCCTCGTTCCACTGTACTAAATATATAGTCTTCTTGGCCAGCTGATATATGCCCCACTTTTATTTTCTTGCATTTCTACTTCCTAATTGTAAATATAATGGACTATGTCCAAAGATACAGCCTACTTTTCTACACCAAATTTATAATAGGCAAAGCTCCAAGCAATTTCATGGTCTTGCATTTTGAAACACAAGCTCAGCCTGGCTTCTTTTTATTTCTGCAACACAGCAGGATTCAATAGTTCCTTCAGCCCCAAGCCACTGATATTGAAAGTTGAACAAATGAAAAAATAAATAAGTTTTCAGAATCCTGTAATAAATGGTATGTTATTCTTATTACATGTGCTTTCTCCCAAAACTTTATCCTTTCTCAACATTTAATTAACCTGGATCTTGAGTAGATTTCAGAGAAAAATATTTTTCCAATTCATCTTATTCCTGACTCCATTTCCACTGAAATAACCTGTCCATCCATAAGTTCTGCCTAGTGATAAGATGGCAATCACTTGAGAACTTCATAAGCACCATCCATGCACCAAAATCTACTTCTCTGAAGGGAACATATTGTCAAATTGGATTTGCTGAGACCCAAATAAATAATGTCTGTTTCCACAAATATCAACTATTATACCTGTAAAAATATGAAGGGAACTTGGATAAGCAGCGTCCCTTACACTGAAGAGGCCAGGGTAAATCTCAGAAATAGATCTGAATGAATAAATCCCTCCCCACAATCTAGCACTTGCACACCTGAGGTAGAAATTTTCCTCGTGATAATGTTATCTTTGTATTTTAAGAACATGAATAAATACGCTTAGGCTCAAGGAATAAATGCTTAATTTTACTACCATCAAAGTCTCACTGAGCAACACTTTGAGATTCTTACACAACACGGCTGGTGCGTGTATAAGGATTTGACCTGCGTGAGAGAAGAGACCATAGGAGCTGAGATTCCAGGAGAGGAGACACAGTGCCGCTTCTGGTTACATGGTTCTCCACCAGTGCAGAATGAACCAGAAAGAAATGGTCTCCTATGGTGGACAAAAATGTTTCCTCCCTATAAAGGCATAAAGTCTGAAGCTGGAGAACAACGTTTCTTAAAAAGCACAACTCCACAAGAGCTGATGCAATAAGAAATTTGACTGTTCTATTTTCTATTCATGTGGTTAAGGAAATAATATCAACACTGTTGTGACGCACACACGGACACACACAGTTCTGCTGCACATGTGGACATACACTGCCTACCAACATATGGACACACACTGTCCTGCCGCACACATGGACACACACTGTCCCACCAACACACACAGGCACATACTGACCCACTGCACATAGGGACACACACCCACATTCACATTTTAATGTTTGTTTGTTTGTTTGTTTGTTTGTTTGAGACAGGGTCTCGCTTTGTAGTTCAGGCTGGTTCTGAGCTCACTATGTAGTCCAGGCAAGCCTCGAACTCAGCAATCCTCCTGTCTCTGCCTCCCGAGTGCTGGGATTACAAGTGTGAGCCACCACATCCGGCCACATTTTAATCTGTATGCAGCCATCAAAATGTACATGATTTTTCTATTATGTTTGTTCAACATACCTTCATTATTGTGGGACACCTTTACCATATAAATAACCTGATTGTGCAGTAGGAGAATTTCTCCAAATTTTTGAACATTTTATCTTTCAGTAGAAAGAAAGTACTAACAGATATTTTATAGATTCACACTTTTGACCTTCTTTCCTCAAAATCTACATCTTGCTATTTTCAACAGTACTAAATTGTTAGATCATGATTTTTTATTAGTTTCCTCACTGGAAGACACAAGTTAAGTTTCTTATTCTTTGTAAAAGGGGTGGCCATCTCTGTGAGCTGAAGCCCTCTGTGTAAGTAGCCTTCTACTTACCGCAGAGGCCAGTAGGCTTAGCTTGCTTTACCAGTAGGTCCTGTTGGTGATGTTTAGGGAGTTGGTGTATCATACAGAGTGTTGCTCAGGTGATTTTTTTCAATACAATCTCAAAATGACAGGGAACTAGAGAAAAATGCACAAATGGAAACTACATCCCACTAAAAACCTTCTGCAGAACAAAAGAGACAGCCAATGGAATGAAAAGATAATGTAGAGAATGGAAGAAAATATTTATAAACTGGACATTAAGGGGTAACATCCAAAATATGTAAGGAGATCATATTGTTCAATAGTAAGAAAATATATGACCTGAACTTTAAAAAGGGCTTGGGGGATGGGCAAAAGACACTAATAAACATTTCTCAAAAGAAAACATGCAGAGACACAAATTTAGCTCAGTGGTTCCCTAAATTCCATCCCAGTAACCACATACAACAATACTGGGCATGATGACTCATGCCCACAACCAATCAATACCTCATACCACAGTGCTGGGTGTGGTGACTCATGCCTATAATCACAGCACTTGGGAGGAAGAGGCAGGAGGATTGCTGAGTTCAAGGCTTGCCTGGGCTAAATAGTGAGCTCACGGCCAGCCTAAAGCTAGACCCTATCAGAAGGAAGG
This sequence comes from Thryonomys swinderianus, assembly GCA_004025085.1. Classification (NCBI taxonomy): domain Eukaryota; kingdom Metazoa; phylum Chordata; class Mammalia; order Rodentia; family Thryonomyidae; genus Thryonomys; species Thryonomys swinderianus. The sequence goes on along the minus strand of PVIC010000457.1, from coordinate 108,863 downwards.
AAGGAAGGAAGGAAGGAAGGAAGGAAGGAAGGAAGGAAGGAAGGAAGGAAGGAAGGAAGGAAGGAAGGAAGGAAGGAAGGAAGGAAGGAAGGAAGGAAGGAAGGAAGGAAAGAAAGATAACATACAAATCCAGGATAGTAATCTTATAAAATGCTCAGCACTACTAAACATCAGGAAAATGCATATTACAACCATAATAGCATATATATTACTGGACACCTAGAACTCTCCACCCTCTTGGTAGTGTTATTTAACAGATAAACTACTATGGTTCCAGCCAAAGAAACAGAGGGGGCATCTCATACTGTTTGAAGGTGTAATTACAGACTTTATCTCAAAATTTCACATACACATTCCACTTCTACAGTAGTCAAGTCACACCAGACCTCTCCCATTGAATTCTGGCTAAATCCAAATCACAAACACACTGAAAACTGGATTACTATTCTACCACAGGAAGTGTTAATCAAAGGAAGTAGCAGGAAACTGTAGACACATATTCAGTGATCTGGAAAATTAAAATGAGGATTAATTTCAAATAACAAACTGGTGTCTGTGGAGGGGTGATTTTAAATAGTAAAAATCCAAAGATATTTGTTTCTGGGGTGATTTACTTGTTTGCTCGCTCTGCTATGATAGAAAGTAGCTGCTGCTTACTTGCACTAAGGCACAAAATTGAACACTGAATAAAGATAATAATGAATTACATACATACAGGCATCATGATGCCTCCATTGATATTTCAGTGATGTACTGTATTGGTTTTGTCCCTAAGTCCCTGTGTTACTTGAATAAGAAAGATAACGTGTTTAGAGTAACTTAGAAGGAGAGAAGGGCTTGTGTACATGACTAACCCCTAGACTGCATGGTGCAGTATTCATTCTTGCACTGGGTGCACCTTTGGCCTGAACTCTTTCCTATTTGAAACATTAGGCTGTTCTTTTTGCTTCAAAATGAAAGGATAACAGCAAGATAAGAGCTGTCACTGTTCTGCTTGTGAACATCCCATGTTTATAATTGTTTCTAGCAAGCATAGTCATGGCCAAAATTCACATTAGTTTTATACAGATCTATAATCACAGTATTTGAGATGCACCTATTTGAGGACAGCTTAGCAACAATCCGGTGGTGTGCAAAGTTAGTGTTCTGTTTTTGTTACTGCCACTATCATTCTGAGAAAGCACATATTCTTTGCTGATCATCACTGCTCTGAGGTGTGTGCATCAGATAATAGGCACTTTTCAGGTTTCTTTGACAGGTGCAATTACGCGCAGCTAGACACCTACACAAGAAGCCTGATGAAGTCAGACATCTGTTTCCTACACACTCTGCTCTCATCCCACTAGGACTTCATGATAGTCTCATCCCAAGAACAAGTGGGATATGGAGAGTCCTCCAGAGTTCAGACACTTGAATTAGTGCTCACTTGGCCCAGCTGGCTGCCATGCCAGAGGTAGACCCAGGACCAATCGAGTAAGAGGCTGGGGAGAAAGTACTGTAGCATTTAGCTCTTCTAACACTGTAGGTCACCTTGTTATGCACAGTCAAGGCTCCTTTCACCCAGTGAGGGAAAGCTTCAGGCTTTAAATAAAGGCTATGAGTCTCAATCCTCAGCCTCTCTTTCCACTGACAATGAGGAGGAAGGAGAAAAAAAAAAACCCAAAACCATGAATTCCAAGAGATCCTGACCACAATGAGTGGATGAGGTAACTGACAAGAAGAAAAGATCTACAGACAGACCACTAATTCTGCTATTCACATCCGATTTTTTTTTTTTTGAGACAGGGTCTCACTTTGTAGTTCAGGCTGGCCCTCAGCTCACTATGTAGCCCAGGCAGGCCTCAAACTCAGCAATCCTCCTGCCTCTGCCACGCAAGTGCTGGGATTACAGGCATGAGCCACCATGCCTGGCACTGTGGTAGTGGTACTGATTGCTGGTGGGTGTGAGTCAACACACCCAGCATTGTATACAGTTGCTGGGGATCGAACTCAGGACCTTGTGCTTGCAAGGCAGACGCTTGAACCACTGAGCTAAATCTCTGCCCCTACATCCGATTTTATACCCTTTAGACCTACAGCTCGGTGACTGCCATGTCCTGGGCTCTAAGTGCTGCCTTGTAAGAAGGAGGAAAGTGGAAGGGTGTGGCTGGCATTCCTAGTGCACAAACCAGGCCAGTGAAGGCCATGGCAGTGCTTCTTAGCACGACAAACTGAGTAATGTTTGTGCTACATAGTGGTTTGTATGTTCCATAGTTACTTCTACTGTTCAAAAGAAATTTGGTTCTTCACTTTCCCTCTTTCAAATGCAAAGTATTGACTGTAAAAATACCTACTATCAAGTAACATTTTGCAATGTCACAATGTATAATGTATGACCAACTGATGATAACTTTATACCTATAGACTGTGTAATGTGGATCTTGAATGTTCTCCAGAGGCCCATGTGCTGAAAGTCTCAATGTCCATGGGTTTCTAGTGGAAGGCAATGAATGTTTAAGAAGCAGGACTTGGTGGAGGGTCCTTGGAACATGTCCTTGAAGAGCTAGTGGGGGTCCAGTCCCTTGGTCTTTCTTTTGCTCCACTGTGGTCTCAAATGCTGAGCTACTTCACCAGGACCATTTCTTTCAGTTGATTATCTTACATATTTCATTATAGAGACAGAAAGCTGACTAACAGAGACTATATAAGGGGTAATTCTCTATAAATGAAAGAATAACAAAAATTTTCTATATCAGTCCCCTTTAGTACATGCCTCTTAAAGCATGATTTCAATATATTCATTTATTCAACAAACTTTTATTATTTCAAGTACTGTGCCAGGTGTTCAGTAGATAGCACTGACCAAACCTGATATATTCCTGCTTTCACTACATCCATTATCTACTCTTACAAAATTACATTGTATAAATCCTGGGCATGGTGGCTCACGTCTGTAATCCCAGCACTTAGGAAGCAGAGGTAGGAGGATTGCTGTGATTTCAAAGATAACCTGGGCTACATAGTGAGCTCAGGGCCAACCTCAACTGCAAAGCAAGATCCTATCTCAAAAAAATTATGTTGTATACTTCAATATATAAAAATATAAACAATTTTAGTTTTATATGTGCAAATGTTCTCTGATTTTCAAAATTAACTTCTAACACTAAGCACCCAATGGTAACAAAACTCAGACCAGCATATAAATATTTCAAAAAGTTAAAGATAGACTCTTATTTGAAATGTTTGAAAGAATAGTAGAATCAAACAGTGCAGGATAATTGAAATGAACAACAAAAGTATTAGTGGATATGGTACTGCATGTGTTGGTCAATTTTGTATCACCTATACAGTTTATCAAATCTTATGAGTTTTCTACATTTCACAATTTGTGATTGAAATATAAGAACTGTTCAAGAATATAGGCAGTGTCAAATGAACCATGAATATAGTAAATAGTACATAATATCAGTTAAGGGGAAAAATCAAAATCTGAAATGTCATGTAAGCAATGATGTACAAGTTGGAGAAAATGATTATTGTAGTTACTTTTCTTGATGATGAAACAAAATATCTGATACTCATAAATTAAAGGAACAAAAGGTTATTTCGGCTCACAGTTTGTAGAAGATTATGAGCTGGGTTTATAGAACATTTTCCTAACATACATAATATTATGAGTTCAGCCCCCAAAACTCAAGAAAGGTGAAAAAGAAAGAAAGAAAGAAAAAGAAAGAAAGAAAGAAAGAAAGAAAGAAAGAAAGAAAGAAAGAAAGAAAGAAAGAAAGAAAGAAAGAAAGAAAGAAGGAAGGAAGGAAGGAAGGAAGGAAGGAAGGAAGGAAGGAAGGAAGGAAGGAAGGAAGGAAGGAAGGAAGGAAGGGAAGGAGAGTGGGAGGGAGGGAGGGAGGAAAGAAAAATAGTTTCAAATATATATATATATTTGATATATATATTTGATATAAATGTATATATATATATATATATACATGTACATGTGTGTGTGTGTGTGTGTGTGTGTATGGGTGATGCAGCGGAAGTGGATGTGAAATAACTTGTGGAGGCCTCCAACACAGTGGGGAATTAAGGAAGCTGAGGCTACTCAACATTTATCCAGACAGTCCTAGCAGCAAAGAATAAAATGGATTGAATGTAGGAGATGAGCATGGCTCAGGCACCGCCCTGCGATGTTGGGAGGCGGTTGAACCGCTATGATGTCAGGAAACGGATAAGAACAGGAGAGCACTGAGACTGGAGGTATGGCCCGGCAACGCAGCTGTGACCCCAAAACAAGCAGCACAATTTAGACATGTTGGCAGTGGGAGGAGGACTAAGTATGAGCCCCAGGTACCTGACTCGAGCGACTGTGTGATGCCATGGTCACTGCCCAGAGAGGACAGAGCAGAGAATTTCAAAATTAGATTACCCTGGAAGAAATGATGAGATGGTTTGTAGTGGTATTGAGGGTGAAGCTACTGGAGAGGCCTGAGGATGCAGCACCTTGGTTTCAGGCCAGAGTAAGAATAGGATAATTAGATAATTAGATTTTAAAATATGTATGTGTATATATGTATATATACACATATATGCATGTGTGTGTGTGTGTGTGTGTGTGTGTGTGTGGTATATATAGTCTGGTAGGTGGTAATTTGATAATGAAGTTCTATTATGGCAAATTTCATCATTGTAGCCCATGGACTGTGACACATTTTTCGAATCTTCTAGAAACACAATAAATGATTGCCTAATGAAAAATAAATGAATAGCTAACTGAAATCTTGAAGAAAGGGTGTATGGACTTTTATAAACAGAAAATTGAAAATTGATTTCTAGAGAAGTATTTTTTGAAGGGTTGAGACCAGCCCAAAGCCTAAAAGCCTAGGACTACATCAAAAGATGTTAAATGTGTTCAGAGACTGATGTGAGGAAGTCTAGGGAGTATGATAGGGAGGAAATAGTCAGATGTAAATTAGAACTCTGCATAGATCAAAGAGAAAGAGAATAGAAAATAGAGCATAGCCTTTGGTCTAAAGGGGCCTTTTGTGGCTAAGTAAAGAACAATATATATATATATATATATATATATATATATATATATATATATATATATATATATATATATATATGTATGTATGTATGTATGTATATATTTTATTTTTTTTTTAAATAGGGTCTCACTTTGTAGTTCAGGCTGGCTCTGAGCTCACTATGTAGCCTAGGCAAGCTTCAAACTCAGCAATCCTCCTGTCTCTGCCTCCCGAGTGCTGGGATTACAGGCATGAGCCACCACGCCCAGCACTGTGGTAGGTGGTATTGATTGTTGGTGGGCGTGAGTCACCACACCCAGCACTGCACGTGGTTACTGGGATCGAACTCAGGACCTTGCACTTACAAGGCAGGCGCTGGAAACACTGAGCCAAATCTCTGGCCTTTCTTTTGTTTTTATATTTATTGATGAGCAATTTTTTTTTTTTTGAGACAGGGTCTCGCTTTGTAGTTCAGGCTGGCCCTGAGCTCACTACGTAGCCCAGGCAAGCCTCGAACTCAGCAATCCTCCTGCCTCTGCCTCCGGAGTGCTGGGATTACAGGCGTGAGCCACCACGCCCGGCACTGTGGTATGTGGTATTGATGGCTGGTGGGCGTGAGTCACCACACCCAGCATTGTATGTGGTTACTGGGGATCGAACTCAGGACCTTGAGCTTGCAAGGCAGGCACCAGAACCACTGAGCTAATCCTCTGGCCCAAGAACAATAATTTTAATGAGAGAAAAAGGGTGGACACCACATTGCAGAGGAATTACACCGAGTAAACTCTGAGGATGAAGAGGCATCCAGCAAGTAAGGTTTTTGATTCAAAATCTCAGGGTGAAAGAAAAAAGTAATGAGAAAAATTATAGTTCCAAACAGTATGAAGATTGCAAAGGAAATACTTACGAAATTACAGGAGATTTCAGCATTGCGACGGAAAGTGAACAGGATAGCTATTTTTAAGGATTTATTTCACCCTTGGATTTCTTTGAGACTTTTGATTTTCTGCCTTATTATGCTGCATATCCCATTATCTTGGCAGCATTAGTTATTTTTGCAGAAATCAGTCTTAAGCACATTTTAGCACATGTACATTCTTTCCACTAATTCTTCTCCTGACACCATAATCTGCTTGCAATGTGAAATAGTTTCAGTGTAATTCCATGGAATGGATATACTGGAAGAAGATATACTGCTTGTTGAAGAAATAAAAAGACCTGGAAAGGAACAGCAAACACATGTCTTAACAATATCCAGTTAGCTGTAACTGTCGCTTGTTATTGTAATAGATCTTAAAATCCCATATTATGGATCTTAATGAGATTAGCAGAATCTGTAAGCTTTATTTAAAGTTTTGCCTCATTGACTGCAATTTGGGAAGAATGAGACAGCAATGGACAAATTCCCAACACATTTTGAGTGGCACCATCCGAGGCAAGTGCCGCCAGCCTACTGCCCCCCTATGGTATCTTATATTTTTTCCTGATATGGGTGTTTTGTGCAAGAAAGGCTTCTTTGTAAAAGAAGCATTTGAGTTCTAGAAAGTAGGACAGCTTTTATAGAGTGGAATATTTCTATAGGAAACTTGGTGTGGGAATGTGATGAGGGGAAGGAATAAATATGATACAGAAAGAAAATAAAAGAGCATGTATAAAGGGGGAGGAGGGGGTGGGTAGGGATATGGGTAAAGATGAGAATTAACTTGTGGCATATACTTGTACAAATTTCCCAATGTTATATGTGATTTTGAGATGTATATAAATTGTACCAATAAAGAATTCAATTAAAAAAAGAAGCATTTGAAAAACAGAGGCATGTTTATTCACATTAAATCCTGCTGAAGTATTTGGCCAGAAAGTTTGATCTACTCAGCTGATGCCTACATTTATTCCCAGTAGATAAAACTCTTTGAACAGATGAATCTAGTAATTTTACAAAAGGTACACACATGTCAATTTCTATTTTGCATCGGAGGTTCCTGACAAGGCCCATTAAACTACAAAGTCATCTTTGAAATAAAGATAATTGAGACATAAAATACCTTGAAATGCTTTATAATTGTGAAATGATTTATATCCATTCTTCCATTTATTTTTCCCTGTACTTTCAATCTCCAAGATGAAAATGAAATTTAAATGAATAAAATGCCCCATTATACATGGATAGAGCATCAAAGAAACACAGAACAACACTAATTACCTACCCTCAGTATGCACTTTTTCATATGTAATAAAAATATATTTATAAGTTGACAAAATGATTTTTTTTTATTTTGTTGGTTTTTCCCTTCCCTCGAAGATGTGGATAAGAAATTTAGGTGAGGGCCGGAGGGTTAGCTCAGTGGTTCCGGCGCCTGCCTCGCAAGCGTAAGGACCTGAGTTCAATCCCTGGTTACCACATATAATGCTGGGCGTGGTGGCTCACGCCTGTTATCCCTGCACTCGGGAGGCAGAGACGGAGGATTGCTGAGTTCGCGGCGGCTTGCCTGGGCACCATAGTGAGCTCAGGGCCAGCCTGAACTACAAAGCAAGACCCTGTCTCCAAAAAGCAAAAAAAAAAAAAAAAAAAAAAAAAAAAAAAAAAAAAAAAAAAAAAAAAAAAAAAAAAAAAAAAAAAAAAAAAAAAAAAAAAAAAAAAAAAGAAAAGAAATTTAGGTGACTGAAAAGGGTTGGGAAAGACTTCCCAAGTGGAAAAATAAAGCCAGTTCTTATATAGGACACACATACTTACCAATGGCTACAAATCTAATATGTACTTTGACGTTACCAAATGTTACAACAATCACGTGAGAACTGTTGTTGTTCTGACAGCATGGAAGTCTATAGGCACTTTGAGCAAAAGAGTGCAACCAGGGTCTTGTGTAGGCACCTGGCTCCCAAAAGAAACAGAGGTCATATGGACAGCAGTTCAAGCTTTAAATCCAACATCTGAGGGTCAACTGCTGACATTACTGAAAATGTTGTTAAGCTCTTTAAAGTTTCTTTTCTGTAGGGTTTTTGTGAAGCTTAAATATGGTAATAGTTATCTTGGGGTTCTGTCAAAAAGTTAAGAGTTGCGATGAGTTTGCCAAAGGGCAGCTGTGCAGATAGGAGGAATCACCTCCCAAGAATGTTTTCAATATGAAGGAAATTCCCTATGAAACTGTCCTAGCTGTGGATGCAAATCCTGCTGGCCAATCCCAGTGAAGACAACTTGGAATATTGTTTTAGATCCCATTACCATCACCTTTAGAATCACTATTTTGTGAAAACCAGAAAAAATGTTGATGTAAGCATGAATGTGTCTAGACATGTGAATAGTGCTTATGCATTTGTGTGAAATCTAACCTGATGTTTGGCACATTTAAAACACACAATAAATGGTTTTACTATTCTGTTGCTACTTTTATGCTTTCTATTCAAGGAGAAGAATGTTAGAATGTATTGTTCAAAGATGATCTCCAGGTCTAAGTAGATTCTCCTGATATCGAAGGGATGTGTTTGATTTTATTTGCCATCAGGATTCATTGAATATACTGAATTATCCACCAGTAACGTGACAAAGAGGTAATACTAGTATTCTAAAATACTGTGTGCAATTTCTTGTATTGGAAAATTTAGTTTATTCTGAGTTTTAAAAGTAAAGGGGTTTACAGAAGCGGTGGCTCACTCTTATAACCCCAGCACTTTGGAAACTGGGGAAAAAGGATTGTCACAAGTTCAGGGTTGCTTGGGCTACATAGTAAGTTCAAAGCCAGCTTGAACTATATAGCAAGACCCTCTCTCAAAATGAATGAATGAATAAATGTGCTTTATGCTAATAATAATAACAGCAAAGAATACCACTTGATGCCGTATGTTGGACATTACAGATGTTTTTTGTATGTATTCTCTCACTGGAATCTTGAAAAAACCCATTTTATTGGCATCATCTAGACTTATTGATTTTTTAAAAAACTAGGTACATAACTAGCAAAGGCAAGTTTGGCTGTGAATCCAAATAACATAACTCCACATTGAAATTTTTACATCACTGTGGTGTTCTTCCTCTCAAAATACTGCTGAAGTTTAACTACATAAATATGATGATCATGTATGGAGAAAGAGACTTAATATGTTGTCTACTTGTCGAACCACTAGAGTTCAGGGGAGTTACACTAGAATGAAAGTTACAGATGAGCATTGCCTTCATACAGAACAACCAGGATGAGGAGGACACTTGAAACCATGTTACATGACAGCTTTGGAATGACACTGATTCAGTCTAATCATGTGAATAATAGAGATATATTCTGAAGTGACACGTGTAGGGTCATTGAGAAGAACTCACACTGAGGTGGCAGGAGCCATGACGACATGCCAGAAATTTCTTCAAAAGAGACCAAACCGATAATTTAGGTATTTCTGTACCCAGTGCTGCATCACTGATAACACACAGTACTAACTTTCTTACCTTGTGGGTGACAGGACACATTTATACATATAATGAGGATCTAACTGGTAGACTTTAAACCCTTTTCTAAAATTTGGTCCTGAGATTTGGAGAAATGGCCAATCAGGCCTGAAAACTCTGTCCTGAGGGCTGAAAACAACGAACATGGTGCACCCAGCAATTTCCCTCACCTCTGAGTGAACTTGCATCTGCAGCACTATTTACCCATTATTCCCAGTTTTCCTCAACAACAGCAATCCAAGGTTCACGTGAAGTAGACACTGAAATAAACTGAATGAGAATATCTATGATTGTTCCAAAGTGAGGTAAGAAAATGATTTTATAAATGTTTCTATGGCCAAAGCTAATACAGTGTAAGAAAACCCTCTACCTGCTTGTGAAGCAGAAGTAAATCATCGGATGCTTTTTTACAAACTAAGAAGCTATACTTCTTCAAAACGGGCTCCCTCTGAGCTGAGTCTTTGTGTGGCTTCCTGGACCAATATGTGGAGTGCTGTGCAGGCCTTCGTGTCTCCACTCCGGTGCCGAGCCATCCCCAGCCAGTGTGAGGAGCATCACGAGCAGCACAGACCAAACACGTGACCACTAAGCTGCTGAGCCGAGGTGGGCATCACACAAGCAAATATACGACAATGCTGCATTCCTGAGGGACAAGTATTCTTGTAAGATGTTCATAGTTTGAAAGAAGATTCTATTCAATTTTCAAATTTCAGCAGGAAACACAAGCTATGTACGGGCCCCTATTCTCAGCGAGACAGAACCAAGGAAGCATGTTGTATGTGATGTGTACAACATTGGAGCTTGGGGTTTGTTGTGTCTTAACCTTCACAGATAACAATTGTTAACACATGGATGTCAGGGAAGTTCTGATCTGATTCACTGATTTAAAACTTTTCTTCTACTTCCATCCTCAAATGAGATAGTGTATGTTACTTATGAAATTAGACATAAGACATTAGTGATAGGTATTGTATTAAGGCCTAAAACACGACCTTACTACCGCAGAAATGGTGTCTATTGAATCACAATAATAACCAAAGCCCTGTATAAAGCGTGAAAGAAAAATACAGTGAATATCAAATTTGTATTTTTATTGTAAAATAGGTATGTTTTATATACACATATGATCAACTTAACATTGAGAATTTGTACCAGTATGTGACATGACTTAGTTCTCATTTTTCACATCCCCCCACCCACTCTACAAGCACCACCCCTATACACATAAGCTTTCCCTTTTTAAATTTTTTTTATCCTTATTGGTACATTGTATATACACATCATGATCATAATCAGTATTGGGAATTTGTACAAGTATATGAAACATTTAAATTCTCAATTTTTTCCTGTTCCCCTACCCACCCCACAACCCCTAAACCCCTAAATACATAATTTTTGTTTCTCTTTTTTATTACCATCACATTTTTTCCTCTACCCCCTCATTACTCACATCTCCACCACATTTCTCTATGAATATTTTCTATTTTACAATATCCATCATACATTGTAGAACTCATTAATATCTTCAGTTTCTCATGTCAGAGAACAGATATGATATTTATACATCTGTGACCTATTTATTTCACTTATGAGTATGTCCTGAAGGTACTGCCATTTGAGTATAAATGACTCAAATTGATTATTCTTTAAGGCAGAATAATACTCCATTTTACAGAAAAGTCACATCTTTAGCCAGTCTCCAGATGATGGGTACTTGAGCTGTTTCCAAAACTGAGCTATCACAAACTGAGCTGCTATAAACATGGGTGCACATATGTTACTATGATATGATTCTTTTAATTCTTTTGTATATATTCCTAGCAGGGCAATAGCAGGGTCAAATAGGACCTCTATTCCTACTCTTTTGAGGAATCTCCACACTGACTTCTACAGAGGTTGTACCCGTCTACATTCCCATCAACAGTGGGGGAGTGTTCCTTTCTCCCCACAGCCTCTCCAGCATTTGTTGCTGGCCAATTTCAAGATAGCAGCCATTCTTTGTGGAGTGAGATAAGATCTCAGACTTGTTTTCATCTGCATCTCTCAGATGACCAGTGATGGTAAACATTTCTTCATGTGCTTCTTGGCTGCTTTTACTTCTTCCTCTGAAAAATGTTCATTTCAAATGTCCATTTTTTGAATTGGGTCTTGAAATTTGAGGTCGATTTTTTAAGCTCTTTATATTCATATTCTAGACAGTTATGGTAAGTGATCCATTGTCATTCCCCATCCTCAGAATACTGCCCTTCACTTTGAACACTCTTGTTCCATCATCTAGTCACTTTCTGCAGTTCAGAAAGTGCTCCTTTGTGAACGTCTTTACGACGTGTTATTAAAATATGGTAAAAGGTGCTGCCACCCCCTCCAGGAAGCAAGTTTCCTAAAAACTCTGCGTTCATGCCTCATCCATCAGATGCCACACTGTGGGACTTCTCTCCTTCCCCAAAGTCAAAGTGACAGTAAGGGTGAACATTTTCAATCAATTCAGGATGCTGAAGCCAGCACGGCACATGTAGAAAAGGCAGGAGAAGGACTTCCAGAACCTCTTCAGAAAGTGGCAGGAACAATGCGATAAAGTTTTGAAGTGTGAAGGGGCTTTATAGTAGGTATTATGGCTAAACACTCCAAACAACATGACCCATGCGGCTAGGAGACAGAGGCTCTCTGAGGTGAAGATAACATTGATTAAAGACATACATGTAAGGGTCATTAGCCAGTCCGATTCTGAAGAATACCCAAATGAATGCGTGCTAGTGATTGAACTCCTTTGCCAAAGAAAGTATAGCTTTATGACAGCAAGCAGGATCAACATGCTCCATTTTTATATTTAGACTCAAAAAAGGAGAAACATAACACTGAGATGTTGTGCCAAATAAAAATGTCTGCATACTGGTGAACAACCAGGCTGGGTATGTTTTTACTGCACATAATACATATGACTACTTTTCTTTCTGCATAACAAAAACTATAAATTTAGTGGTTTAAAGCTGTCTCTATGTCTATCTCTGTTTCTGAGGATCGAAAGTCCATGGCAAAGTTAACTGGAGCCTGAGAAAATGGAGAAAGGGAGAGAGGGGAGGGAGAGAGAGAGAGAGAGAGAGAGAGAGAGAGAGAGAGAGAGAGAGAGAGGGAGAGATGGACAGACAGAGAGAAACAGGTGTTTCAGCAATTTGGAGCTTTTAATTTCCGGGAAGGCTTGGACTATTTTTAAAACAGATCATCTGGATCAGGTCAGGTCTACATAGGTTTATCTTCCCTTTAATTAACTCAAAGCCAAGATATTAGACATTTCAATGACATTTGCAAAATCCCGTTACCTGTGGCATATAACTTAACCATGGAAATGACATCCTGTCGCCTTTGCCACATCGCATGGGTCAGAGTTGAGCCACCATCTCCACAGCACACAGGGAAGAGGCTCATACAAGGATCTGACTTGTGACCGGTCGCATAGGCATGACTGCCCCAGCATGCAACAAACTACTTGGACCACATAATCGCACCGGGAGCTCCACAGCCTTCCCAGTGATGATATCCAAGCCAGCACAGAATGAAGAAGGCTGTGGCGACCACGACACAAAGTTCAGGGCTGACGTCTAGGTCTGGGCATCGTGAGGACGATGGAAAGCTGAGTCCAGACAACTGTGACTTGCTTTCTTTGCTTTTTGAGACAGGGTCTCACTTTGTAGTTCAGGCTGGCCCTGAGCTCACTATGGTGCCCAGGCAAGCCACCGCGAACTCAGCAATCCTCCTGTCTCTGCCTCCCGAGTGCTGGGATTACAGGCGTGAGCTACCACGTCCGGCATTGTGGTACGCGGTGTTGATTGTTAGTGGGCATGTCTCCACGCCCAGCATTCTATGTGGTTACCGGGGATCGAACTCAGGACCTTGTGCTTGCGAGGCAGGCGCCAGAACCACTGAGCTAACCTTCCGGCCCTGTGACTTGCTTTCTTAAAAAACATGGCCAAGAAATCATGTCTGATTTAGTGTGAGTGAGCATGTCCCTGTATCCCCATCAGAATCCGACAAAGACACACGGAAGAGTAATTATCACCAAGTTGGAAACAGCCCCCCTGGAGTTTGCAAAAAACACCACAGCAGGGTTGGGCAGGCACAGCTTGGCTGGAAGGGCTGGGCCGGCACACCCGTGGTACCTGGTACCTCCCCGCGTGCGCTTCAGAGCCCCAGCAAGGACGCAAGGGAGATCGCACTTCAGCATTGGCCAGGAGGGACATCTAGTGGCAGCAGGACAAGGGGAGGGTTGTCTCAGTACGGATCCTGCAGCAAGTGGCTGCATCTGGACTGGGAATCGGGGGCTCGCGGTGCTGTGTTTGCCTCCAGCTGCCCTCCGGCCACCAGTTCCAGCTTTGGAGCAGAGATATTTAGAAAGTTAGGAAGAGGCTCTACCCAGCAGTATCTTTAAAGGCTCCTGAGAATTTTTGCACACATAAGAAGATATGCCATCTTCATTCATTCTAAATTGTGTGTTCCATTAGATGGGGCAGGGACATAAGCAGAGACAGGACAAGATTGACTAGGCAGATATGATGACATTATGTATAGGAAAACACACACAATGGAGGAATGTGGAAGGTAGGGAGTTGTGACACTGTGGCTTCTGCCAACTCCTCAGGACAATAGTCTTGCAAACTTGAGCCCATCTTCCTTGCTGTCTAAGGAGTATGGCTTTCTGCAAACGTGGATTTTAGCATTTTTAAGATAAACCTAGAAGTAACCGGGGCGGGGGCTGGACTTGAGAAATAGGCTTAAAAGGAAGGACCATGCAGGGATGTCCGTTGTTCTGGGAGAGGTGGACAAGGAGAGCGAAGGGTGATATGGCGATGTGGCGATGGGGCTACAGAGAGGAGCAGAGCCTGGGCACTGAGGAGTGCTGGGCCCTGCAGTGGCCTTGGGTGGGGGTTCATTAGGAAGCGAAGAGAGGGACGCATTGCTGGACTTAATTTACTACACTTAAGATTTTGAAGAGCTGTAAGTTATACATTGGAACTGTTTCAATGATTATTTTGACTACCTTTATCCCAGCTTTATATTGAACACCCAACACTTAGTGCCAGCCCAGTTATTGCTTCTGAGGGAATAAACATTTTCAATCACCACCCTAAAAACCCAGATCTACCAAGAGAGCGCAGCCCAGGGGAGTGATCTGTGGGATGGGGGTGACAGCTGAAGCTACTGTGAAACTGGGGGCTACAGGTGGAGCAAGAAAAGCTTCCACAGTGTGGGCTCAGTACTTTGTAAACTGATCTCACAGTGTAAGATGAGCACCAGTTTGTCCAAGTTTGGTGGTGCACACCAGCAACACCAGCACTTGCGAAGCTAAGAATGAGTTCAAGGCCAGCCTGGGCTACACAATGAGTTCAAAGCCAGCCTGAAATACGAGATGAGACCCAGTCTCTAAAAATCAACAAAATGAGCAACAACAGCAACAGCAAGAGCTATGGCTTTTTCTTTTTATTGTATCGGTACTGTACATTTCTTCAGTACATGAAGTTCACAATTATCTTGGAGATTATCTCTGTGTACATAACACAGTTTGATTTTTGAAAAATCTTCTTCCCCTTCCAACCCAATTTCCTCCTTCCATCTCCAAATCTCCTTTTGCTATTTTTATTCTCAGTATTCATAGCTCCATTTATGACATTAAATGTTTACACTCATTATGGGTATTGATACATGAGCAGGAACCCTCTTCACTCATTTTACTTCCCCTAACCTCTCCCATCTCTCCTCACCTTCAGTCTCCTGGGCCCCTTCCCATCTGCAAAAGGTCTCTCCTCTTGTGTACTCTCAGCCTTTTTATTTTGCTCTTTATTTGTCCATTGGCTTTTTAAAATGAGAGACACTGTATGGCATTTATCTTGTTTGAGTTATTTCACTTAACATATTTGCTAGGGGCATCCATTCTCCTACAAATGATTTGAATTGGTCCTTCTTTATATCTGAGTATGCTTCACTGTGTATAGAACCAAGTTTTCTTGGGCTGGAGAATTATCTCAGTGCTTCTGGCACCTGTTTAGCAAGCCCGAGGTCTCTGGTTCGATCCCCAGTACCCACACACAACCATGCTGGGTGTGGTGACTCACGCCCACCAGCAATCAGTACAACACACCACATTGTGGAGTGTGGTGACTCGTGCCTATAATCTCAGGGCCAGCCTGAACTACAAAGCAAGACCCTGTCTCAAAAAAAAAAAAAAAGAACCAAGCATTTCTTTATCCATTTATCTATTCCTGGACATAAAGGCTGCTTCTAGGATCTAGGTATTGTGAATTATGCAGCCATGAATACTGTTATGTTTGTTCCACTGTACTACAATGTCTGTAGCTGTTTTGGAAAGATATCTAGAAGAGGAATAGTCCAGTGAGTGGACTTCACTTCCAAAGATAAATAAAAAGATATAGGAAATTCCAAACTTTGAGGTGTCAGACGGTAACAGGTGTGGAACATATGTTTTCCAACATGAACTTTTCTCCCTTAGCAACTTAAAAATTCTCACCTTGTTTCTTTATTCATACTTGAGTTCTTTCAAGTACCTACAATTCTTTCTCTTCATTTGCTTTTCCTTTCTCCATTTCCAAGACTCACCCTTAAATTTTCTACTGTGGTATTAGAATATTGGGCCCTGAGAAAATTTGAAGACCCTCTGCGACCGTGTCGGAGGTCCAATGGCACTTTGTCGTCCAATCCAAAATTGTAAGTGCATTGAATCCTTTACTGGGTGCCACTGTGGACCCCCGGGGTGGGCCCCACTGAGGCCCTGACTGCCCAGGTCTCCTTCCCAGCTCTCTCTGGAGCTCTGCTGTGCTTCCTATGGCTGCTAGACTCTCCAGCTTTTTGTGTCTATAATTGAAAGTAACATATTTCAAAATAAAATTGATATTTAGAACCAAATTTGAATACTTTCTTGATGAAATATAAATTTACTCTTCTGAAATTGGAAGGGAAACCAGCAGTTGATGAAAACTAGGTAAAAGGAGATAAGTGAGTCTTTTATACATATTTACACATTTTAATCACTTTGTGTGGCATTCATAAGTATTTGAGAAAAAGTGTGTATAAAGTCCACAAAAAGGGTATACATTAGGAAAATGAAAACTTGGATAAATATTTTAATATGAAATTAATTGAGACATTATGAGGTTAATACAAGTTATCTTTGACCTCTACAATTGCAAGAGGTGCTCAGAGTGGGCCCTTAGCTTGCAGACATTAGTACAGTGGACTCCTGAAGTGGATGTACATTTTCTTAGCCAACTGTATATCATGAAAACACACCAACACTATATACTTGGAAAATACAAAGAAGATAGTATTATAAATTTATGCAGGAGTATCTTAGCTTATACCATATAATAAAAGTAAAAAGCAGAATTTTTTTCTGCAGAATAGTTAAAACTTGTGACTCTTAAAATTTTTAGCCTTTTTAGTGAGAGGCAAATATTATACAAAGATGAAAAAGATTAACAGACCATTTGTTCATTATGATTCATTTAGCTTACCAATGGCCTATTCCATGTACTAATAAAATTTTTATGTATGTCCAAGAGTTCTCAAACTTGTTTTCCTAGTAAGTAGACCTCATGGCTTTGACTGACCATTGGCATTTAGTTTATTCAACAGAAGTAAAATTGACATTAAAATGGAGACACATCAGAGGGAACGCTCCAGTTTTTGTACTTGGTGTGCTTGTTTGGATTTCCTCTCTTTGCTTTTGAGGCTACTGTTGAGGAAAATAGCCCATTTTACTCATCTTTCTGGACATTTTAAAGAATCATTTAAGTATAAGGAATGCTTTAATTATTAAATCAAGTCAGGCAGGAAATCAATTTGGCGGCAATTTCCCAGTAGTTTGTATTACTAAATGTATTTGAAAGGGTAAAATTGAATTTCTTTGAAACTCTTCCCTGAGCTGAAAGTTTTGAAATTCAAGTGAAATGGAGTCTCCCTCAATTACTCACAATTAGGAACATGGTTCCCGTCGCCCAGTGCAAACTGGTGAATCTCATCTCTTTGTCATATGCCTCCGTGTTAGGAAACAACTGCTCCCACACAGCCTGAAAGGAAAGACCAGGGAAATTGCATCTCCAGCCTCCTCACCCTCTGAGATTAGGATCTTTCTCTCTCTCTGCATTCGCAAATTGGTGGGTACAGTGGGACACAGTTACAGTAGAAATGCAAAAAAAAATGTAGTGGATTTCAAACCAAAAAATAAGTTACATTCTGAAAAATTTAGCCTTCATCTGTTTAACAGGAAGAGAAGCGGAGTGTAAAAGTAACTCAAGACCGTAGATCTAACAATTAGCAACTCCACTCGTCTCTCTCATCCCCCAGGGCGAACCTTGTGGAGCGTCCCATGATGGTGAGCAGCCCGCCCTGGCACCTGCGTCAAAGGTTCCCTCCACTGCTCAGTATGGTGAAGGGAGGAAATATGGGCTCCATTCTTCATCACGACTAACGCTAATGCCCGAGGAGAGAAAATGCTTTTGATACAGCAAGATTTTTAAAGCTTTCGTAACAAGGTCACTAAAGCAGATATAGTTAGCCATTTTGAGGATAGGTATGAGTACCTCCTGTTTACATCAGGAGCTCGAGCTGAAAAATTAAGTTCTTCACTCCAAGACTCACTGGTACAACAAAAGCTGGCTGCTGTCCATTTCCAGTAGAGACCGAGGGCCCTGCTGGGACCTGAGGGAAGACGACGGCTCAAGGCACATGATCTCTCGAAAGACAAGGAGCCAGGTTTGGAAGGAAGAGGCCAGACTGAGAACTCCATGGAATCTGGCATTATTTCCACACATGCACTGAATGACTGAAGGCAACAGTTCTAAGGGGAGCTCACAGTCCTAGAGAAGGACCCACTTAGCTTTTGCACCTTCGCTCATGAAAGGAGGCAACAGCATTTTAGTGGCTAGATCTGAAGTCTTGCATAACCTGCCACCTGACTAAATGTATGTGACACATAGTTCTGCAAAAATTTAAAATCTGACATGCACCCAGAATAATGAACAGGTATTCATTTTGTAATGTCATTATGAGTCTATTTTTCTACTCCCTGAATACATTTGTCACAAACATTTTCTTTTCTAGAGCCATTATTCTCATGGTGGTCTATCTTTTACAACCTACTAAAGGGTATACATGTCCTCTAGATGCACTGTGATACTTGGTCTTCCCAAGAATCAGGCAGAAAAAGTGTCATTCTGCCCCATTACAGACAATCATCTTAAGTTCTGTAACTCACAGACTGTCCATGTTGAGCTGTTATTTAATGTGATGTGGAACTGGGATTCCAGCTAGTTGTTATGTCAAGAATTATTTCCAAGGAACTTTCTTACTCTCCCAAGACACATAACTTATATTTGAGACAAACAAAAACATAACATTTGGTTTACACTGAATAATTTGTCTTCATCTCTGGCACTGCAATCATGTAGCATTTATAAACTCTCTGTCCAGTCAGGCAAATACTTGTACCTCTGCACTTCCACTTAGTGCATCTGATCCCAACTCCAAAGGGACTGGGCTTGAGGATGGATTTCCGGCCTTCTGTTTCTAAGTCACTTGACTGAGTAGAGTTGGCACTAGAAAGAAAACATGGTGGGTATGGAGGCCTGAGGTGGTGTTACATGTCAATCAGAAATAGAATTGTTTTTTTTTGAGACAGGGTCTCACTTTATAGTTCAGGCTGGCTTTGAGCTCACTATGTGGCCCAGACAAGCCTCGAACTCAGCAATCCTCCTGCCTCTGCCTCTTGAGTGCTGGGATTACAGGTGTGAGCCACCACACCCAGCTCAGAAACAGATTTTAATAGGCACTCCAAACAAAAGTGTACTGACAAAGAGGGCTGAATTAAGACTTTTTAAATTTAAATATTTTATAGAAAACACCAAATACAGAGACAGTCTTATAAAAGTTGAAAAATGTGGGACTGTACCTTTTACTTTTGGAAAAATAATATTTAGCTATAATGTAATTTAAGCTACAGTCTCAGCTATCAAAAACAACTATCGAGTTAAACACACCTATCATAAACTTCAAATCTCCCTGAGTTCTATAGAGAGAATAGACCTTAAACTGTAAAAATAGCATATTTTACCAGAGGAAATTTGTTTTGTTTTATTTTTGTTGTTCATGCAGCTCCCCACACAACTGATAAGTTGATTTTATGCCTCCAACTTTCTCCCATAGTTCAACAGGAATACAAAGCCTGTGATTCAGTGACATGTCCTGTGTGTAATCTCCACTTAGGAAGAAGTTTCCTCCTGCCCTCTCCAAATGCTGAAGAATTTTAAGGTAAACTTTGCCCCATTCAATTCTACTTGGTCTCATTATGGCAAGCCCTGTTTAATTTAGATTGAGAGAAATTTTCACATAGATCTTGCATTTCTGTAAGGTACAGTGAGGAGCAACATGCCTAGAGTGCTCATTTTTTAAATTTTCAGTGAATGTATTTTGGGTGGTAGAATAATGGTAGACATGAACATATACAAAACATTAACTACCACATATTACTTTATATATAAATTTACCTTTTCCATGATCTACAGGTTTATTTTATAATCTACTATATTGGAACTGTATGTGTCCTGCACCAAATTCATGAACTTCTTCTTACATATGATTCTCTGCTATCATACCTCTTCCCAAAAGTGGCATTATCAAGTGTCCACTAGCCAAATCAGAAATCTAGTGATCATTCTCAATGCTTTTGTTAGCCTTGGTGCTTAGATTTAATTTACTGTTGGAAAGCATTTTTCCTTAAACTATAACAAAAAAACTCCATCTCTTCTGTGGTAGAAGAAGCAAGAATTGGAGAGATCTGCTAATCAATGTGTTCTATGACTATGCTTATCAAAGTATTCTGTGTCAATGCTTATTATGTTTATCTAATAAAGCATGAGGGCATTTAGACACATTTGAAGCGATACTATAAAATAGTAATAATAATTTTATGGTTGGTTGTTTTAGCTTGTTTGTGTTTTAGAGATCAAAGCCAGGGACTTGTCCAGGTGAGGCAAGTATTCTACCACTAAATTACATTGCTGTCCCATAAAACCTCAATTTTTGCACGAGTTGTGAAGTAAGGTCCATCTAATAAAATTAAAAATTCATTGGGAGTTGCATGGTTACTGTGCTGAAAAGCTGAGTAATTTTAAGTATAAATTGTACACATCTTATTCTAATGTGACTGCATTTTAGTTGCTGAGACAAGCCGCAATCCTTGTCTGAATTATTCTTTAATTATGTGAATTGTATGTAATAGAAAGTCAGGAAAGCAACTTTTACTTAGTATGTGGTAGCCTTGCACCTATGAGCAGGTGAGAAAGATCTCATTACCTACAAAAAATGGCTTCAGTGTTATTTCACTATGTGGTAATAAAGCCTCCTGGTAAAATTATGTCCAACTTTTAAGTGTCCTTTCTGACCCAAACTTTTACACAAAAACAAAACAAAACAAACAATGGAGAGAAAAGTGGGAAATTATATGATGCAAAGCAGCTTGTGGTTCCATGCAAATTTATTATTGGAGAATTTGTTGGAACTAGGCTTCCCTGGGCCTTGCAAATGGCATTTTGGTATTAGTTCTGGCTGTGAGTTAGAATTTATTCTTAGCATTTAGTCGTTGCTGTTTCACACAATGGGGATCTGGCAATCAGGTGCTCTTAACAGGCTTATTCTTGGGCATTTTAATCAGATTTTGAATTTTAAAGCAACCTCAGTTTGGCTTCGTAGTGGCTGAGAAAAATGCGCTCATTTCTACTCCCTGTTACAATGACAGTTCTTGTGCTTTTGGAATGGCTGGTGCATGGCTGTGTCTGCAGTTTGTCTGTGGATGCATCCTGTGTCTCATTAAAAATTGATCAGAGCACGCTCCACTGATAACTCCCCAAATGGCAGGATCCACATTATGTACCTTTGCTTCATAAAAGGAACTGTCTGGCTGTCAGCTCATTCCAGGTTTTCTTCCATTTTCTGGAGCAACTCATAGACACTGAAATTCATTCTCTGGCCACAGCAACCTGTAGCCTGGGGATCTGCCTGGCCTTGTGCATGGCATCACTGATGTCATATGCTGCATCACTAGGTCCATCATAGGCTCCAACATGAAGATGCCACTCTCCTTCAGTGGCTCGGTCCTTGATCTTCTCTGTGGCTTATTAGCATTCATAGCCAATATACTGTGGAAAGATCATTAAGCCAGGTAGCAAAATATCCAGATGATTTTGTGTTAAATTTCCGCTTCTTCTCCTGAAACACAGAGGTTTGGTGCAAGTCAAAGATGTTACACAGATGTGCCCTTTGCAATGTAAATTTTACTAACTCAAATTAACATGAGCTAAAGGCAACATGTTTTTCAATAAGAATTATGGCATTCAGGTAGCTCCTCTATGCTCTATTAGTCCACTCATTATTGACATTAACCTGTGAAATACAGCACATAATTGTCTCCATGTTGAGCCAAGGTAGCCAAGGTAGAGTTTTATAAACTATGAAACAAGAAGTATGGAATTACAATAATCACTCAAGCCAAGATGGCTCCAGAATCATTACTAATTACACTGATAGTTTGAAAGTGGCCAAATAATATCAATATTAGTTCAGGTTGGAGGATCTTGGGGGTAAAATAACACTTATGTTCTCTTATCCCTCTTTATTTTTGATATCAGAAAAGTAAGAGATTCATTTGACTTGATGCTGTACAAAGGTTACTGGTAGTTTCAATTCTTTCCATTTTTTTCACACTTTATCTCTTTCTAAAACATTACCTCTCTTTTTCCTTCATGGTAAAGTATCTCTCTCATAGAATCCCAGAAGGTTTGGGTGAGCTAAGGAGTGAGGAAGCAGAAACAGAAGAGAAGACCCCAGCAAGGGTGTGATCTGGGTCCCAACATCCCACGTTAAAGCTCTGAACATACAGCGTGGGGAGTTTGGAATGAACTTCATGAGCAGAGTAGACCTGACCCTACACAAGTTCACTCTGATCTGTCGGCTGATCAGTCAAGGCTCCAGTACCTCTAGAAGGGCTGAAAACCCCCAGCTGCTACAGTTTCTTTGGATTTTCAGTGAAGTAGAGTCCAAAGGACTCAGTCCTCCAAAGAATAGTGACCATGCCCACAGTTGAAAGCAGAAGCAAATGGAAAGAAAATGACAAAAGGGTGTGGAGAGAATCTCTGCAGAGGAAAGGCAGCACGTGATGCATTGGCCTAGAGACTATCTAAGGAAAACATTCTAAATATTGACTAAATACTGCTAATTATTCACTAACATTCTAAGTACTTCTTAAAGAAAAAATTTACATGTATTTGCAGTCAGAATATAAATTTATGATGTTCAGAATTACCTATTCACATGGAAAATGAAAAGAAACCTAAATGAAGGCGATATGGTTGATGAAAATGGAACAACAGTAGTAAATATTTACTGAGAAAGATTATTACTTTGAAAAATATTTTTAAAAAGAAGTCATAAGATGTACCTGTTTTTTATACGTTTCATTTGTTAAAAAGGTAAAGAATGAGAGAGAGAAAAGGAGAGAGACAGGCAGGGGCGAGACAAGATGGAAGGAAGGACCCATAGTCTATAGTTTATAGTACTGTGTTGAATATGGTAGTATTTTCTATTCTTGAGAATGCAGCATGGGAAATACTTGTTTAAGGTTTTCCGTCAGAATTGTACAATCAATGAATTGAGACTCGCCCCATTTTTCTGGGCCTTTTTTTTCTGTGATTCATGCTGAGTAAGTTAATTTTTTTCATCAGATTAGTTGTTTACCAATAAATAAGGATGCTTAGCAAAAAGGAGAGAGAGAGAGAGAGAGAGAGAGAGAGAGAGAGAGAGAGAAGCAAAGACAAAAAGGAAATACTGTATTGCCAACTCTCATTTTTTTTAAATGAATAAATCGCTGGAGCCAGGGAGCAGTAGTTGAATTCACTGCTCTGTCACAGTGAGTCTGCTCAGCAAAAGTGCTACCTGACTTCCTTTCAACATCTTGCAGTTTTGAACTCTTCATTCACACTGTCTTCAGTCTTAGGTTCATAGACATAGGGCATCTTTGTGCTGACAAGATCAATCCATGAAGGGAAGGCAGGAAAGGATCTATTTAAAAGCAAATGTAGCCACATGTAACTCCCAAAGAGACCAGAATGGCTTGCTCCCAGAATGCTGCATTTTTGTAAGATGCAGAAAATGGGTTGATGGGCCACATAGGTACAGGTAAGTGGCTGAGAAAACTGGGAAAAGACAAAGAATAGATTTGTCTCAAATAATGAAGCAAGCAGTGTGGATTTTCCATGAGCAACCCATTAAAATTCCATTTCTTGCTGAACACTGGATGGAACAAGTGTCAGCTGTCAGGATGTACAGAGGTGGGGACACAGTAGTGCTCACCTCAGTGTCTGTGAGGGGTGGATTCAAAGTGCCCTTTGGATTCCAAGATCAGCACAATCATAAAGTGATGTAGTGTTTTGCTTAACTTTCCCAAGTCCTCCTTCGTCCTTTGGATCATCTCCAGATCATGTATGTTACCAAACAGAATGTAAGTACTAGATAACTATTTAGTGGGCTGTATTGTTTAGGGAATGATGGTGAGAAAAATGACTATCTATGTAAGCATTATAGAGGCATTGTTTTGGCTTGTTTGTTTTTTCCGAATGTTTTCAAACTTCGATTGGTTGAATCCAAGGGTGTGGAATTCATGGGCCCGGGGGCCTGCATATACTCAAAGTTACCTGGTTGGGTTTTCTGACATGCATTTCCCTCCATGGTCTTCAAGCCAGCCATAGAGAGGCTGAGACAGAGGCTCCCTCTTGGAGATAAATAAAGCAGGTAAACCAGTGGCTCAGCCTGGGGATGAGCACAGTTTCTGTCTATGCCCCACTGCTGCTGTCCTTCAACAAACAACATGGAAGTTTGTTCCTTGATTTTTCGTTTTTATTATTAAAAGTTTGAAATACTAATGATTACATTCATTATGGGAAGTTAGCACATGCATCTAGCACATCTTCATACTGCTTTTGTCTTCTTTTTTTTTTCTTTCCTCTCATCTTCTTCATCTTCTGGTCCTCTTCCATTTTGTACAAGATCTATCTCCCTGCTTTCTGTTATCTTTTGTTTTACTCTTTATTTGTATTTTTGTTTTCTTATATAAATCATGCCATTTTAAAGTTTGTGTGCTTGATATTTTTTCATTACCACTATGGTCTCAAGGTGCATCCATTTTTCTACAAGTGATTATCCTTCTCTATAGTAGAGTAAGTAGTTCTCCATTATATCTAAATACCACTTTTCCTCTATCCATTCATCTGTTGATGGACATATAGGCTGCATCTAAGATATAGTTATTTAGTTGTTATAAGTTGTGCTGCTATAAACAAGGGTGTGCATGTATTGCTATCATACGATATCTTCAACTCTTTTGGAAAGATACCTAGAAGGAAAAAGCTGGGTAAAGTGGAATTTCTAGTTTTAGTTTTTTAAAAATTCTTTATTGGTACAATTTATATACATCTCACAATCACACATAACATCGGGGAATTTGTACCAATATACGACACAAGTTAATTCTCATTTTTACCCATATCCCCACCCACCCACACCTCCCCACCCCCTATATACATGCTCTTTTATTTTCTTTCAGAATCATATTTATTCCTTCCCCTCATTACATTCCCACACCAAATTTCCTTTGGAAACTTCCCATTCTATACAAACTGTCATACTTTCTAGAGCTCATTTGCATCTGCTGGTGCTCATATCAAAGAAAAGATCCGGTATTTGCCTATCTGTGTTATTTATTTCACTTATTAGTGTGTCCTCCAGGTGTATTCATTTGCACATAAATGAATCAATCTTATCATTCTTTTTTTTTTTTTTTTTTGAGACAGGGTCTCACTTTGTAGTTCAGGCTGTCCCTCAGCTCACTATGTAGCCCAGGCAAGCCTGGAACTCAGCAATCCTCCTGCCTCTGCCTCCCAAGTGCTGGGATTACAGGCGTGAGCCACCACACCCGGCACTGTGGTATGTGGTATTGATTGCTGGTGGGCATAAATCTCCACACCCAGCATTGTATGTGGTTTCTGGGGATCAAACTCAGGACCTTGTGCTTGCGAGGCAGGCGCCGGAACCACTGAGCTAACCTTCCGGCCCTTGTCATTCTTTGTGATAAAATAGTTTTAGTTTTTTGAAGAATCACCATACTGACTTCCAGAAAAGTTAGTATAGCTAGTACACCAGCAGTTTAGAAGAGTTCACTTTTCCCTACAATCTTACCGGTATTTGTTATGAGTTGATTTTTTGATGATAACTATTCTTCCCAGAGTAAGATGGGATTCAAGTTTTCTTTTAACTTGAATTTCTCTAATAATTGAAGATGTTGAACATTTTTTCATGTATTTATTGATGTTTGTAGTTCCTTTTCTGATAAATGTCAATTCACTTCAGGTGTCCCTTTTTGACCTGGTCTTTAAGAGTTCACTATGTATTCTAGATATTAACCTTTTGCCTGCAGAATAGCTGACAAATATTTTTCCTGTTCTGTAGGTTGTATTTTTACACTGTTGTTTAGTTCTTTGCTGTGTAGAAGTGTTTTAAATTTGTGATGGTCCCATTTGTTGATTTTGAAGTAGCAACAGTCAAGGACTTTCCTCCACCTTTGGCATAAGGGAGTGATCTTTAGAAATGGGGAAGAGAAAACTCAGTTAAGGGGACAATGGATAATGTAGTATTGGTTTGAATATTTCTGGAACCACCTTTGACAAGGAAGGCTGACATGTGCTGGCTTATATTCAACACATCAGTATGAATCCTTTGTAGTATATTCATAAAACATAAAAATCACAGGAGGAGAGCAAGTTCCAAATATGCAGAATCTAGGGTAAATACAGGGCAAGACCTAAGATTTTCTATTTCACATACAAACCTAGTTAAGTTTGAAATGTGAAATAAATAATATAGGACAAATGCCTTTCCATAAGAATTATTTTTCTAATATTAAGTATATTTTTTCATTTTCAGAATTCCAAATTCAGATAGAGTATTTAACTTTATAATATTCTTCCCTGTTTTGGAGAAATCACAGTGATTCAATAATATTTAATACTCATAAGACTAAAAACATTGCACAGCCATAGACACTACCCAGCAACACTCATTCCCTCAGTAAGAAACACTGTACTGTATTGTCCAGCAGAAATACTCTTTTTTCCTTCTTGTCACCCCTTGTAGGTGCTAGACCACATTCTACCACTGTAGATTTGCCTGTTCTGAACATTTCTTATAAATGAAGTAAACACATGTAGTCTTTTAAACCTGCCTTCTTTCATATTTTTTATTTTAACTTTCAGTTGACACAACATTGAATGGTTTTATGCGGTACCATAGATGTATTTATGGTTACTACTTCAAAGAAGTAGTAAGCACAGCTATCCCTTCAAAGAGTTATACTTTACTTTTGCTGAAAATATTCATAATAATTTATTTCAGCTTCTTTGAAATATATGGTGCATTATTATCATTATCTGTGTTTACCTTAATATGTGATAGAACAACAGAATTCATTTCTCCTATCTAACTCTAACTTAGATCCTTTCACCAACCTTTTTAAATTCATCCCTCTCTTCCTGTACTCATCCTATAGCCTCTGATGACTGCCATTCAAAGGTCAAATTCTGTGAGATTAACATCTTTAGATTCCATTACAAGGAGTCATACAGTCTTTGCCTTTCTGTTAACCTGACTTCTTTCACTTGGTATAATCTTATAAGATTCATTCAAGATATTATGCATATCAATATAAGAAAAAAACAAATGAAAATTGCTTTTTATAGTGGAGAAATATTCCACAGTATGACTATTTCATTTGCACGTGATGTGCATTTGGATTTGGACATGCTGCTGTGAATATATATATTTATATACAAGATTTGTATGGATGTATACTCCCACTTCTCTTCATTGAGTAGTCAAACTACCACCTAGTAGAGACCCTAGGTGAAAAGCTAATTCCACATTTCACTTCTTGTGCAGCTTCCAGACTGTTTTCTAAAACAACTGCATAATTTTACCTTGTTGCTAACTGTGTGTGAAGATTTGAAGTTTTTATCTTTGCCAATATTTGCCCCTAGTGTATTTTCTTAAGATGTAGCCATCACACTGGTATGACAAGGGATCTTAATGTGGTTATTTGAACTTTCCTAATGAATATTGAGCATCTTTTCATGTTTTAATTCAATTTTTATTCATTTTACTTTAGGACAAATTTCTGTTCATTTCTTAACTGGTTTGCTTGGCATTTTTATGAGTTGATAAAATTCTCCGTATATGTAATTTGAATTCTTGACTTTTATAAGATGTATGATTTCTAGTTATTTAACAGTATTCTGCTTTTTAAAGTTTCCTGACAGTGTCATTTAAAATTATATTTTACTAATTGATTTGTGTCTATCCTTATTCTATTAAGTGATGATTAAAGTAGTTTTGCAGTGAATTTTAATATAAAGACATGAGTCTTCTGATGTTTATTTCACTCAGATTGTTTTCTTCTTCTCTGTCCCTAGAATTTCCAAATTTCCAATTTTATTTTAGGATGATCTCATCACTTTCTAGGAAAGGGAAACCAGCCAGTTTAGATTTTGATAATGATTGCACTAATTCTGCCCACCAAATTGCCTTCTAAGCAATATTAGTTTTTTTTAAAACTTTGGCACAGGATTTCTGTGATTCTGTATTTTCAGTACAATGGTAATATATTTATATGAATTTTTCCTAAATCTTTATTTTTTACACTTTTGTGAGTGGAATTATTTTTTGAACTGTCATTCTGTACATATACCCATTGCAAAATACAGAAAAAATGGTCTTTCTCTACTTATGTTCTGCAAATTGTCTGAACTTATTCGCTGTAATTGTTTATTGTGCATGTGTCTGTGAGTACATTTGTATGTCCTGTAGCATTTTCTCTGTACAAAATAAGGACATGAAGTCCTCTCCAAAGGAAGGTTTTCATTGTTGATCATTTCAGAGAGAACCTTTTGCTTCATTCATGTTCTGTTGTTTGTCTATTTCAGTTATTTCCATTCTTTTATAATTCCTCTGTTCTGTTTTTTACTCTTTCCTGTACCTCAAGATTCAAGATTAGATTATTTTAGGTTTTCTTAATAGGTATTTGTGGTTATAAAACTTTTTAAACTAAGTTAGCTGCATAACCTAAATTTTGTTATATATTTCCATTCCTGTTAGTTCTAGGATACTTGGTGTTTTCTATGTGATTCAGTCTATGATTCTTTAAAAATGTGTTAATATTTCATTTATGTGCTGAGATTTCAAATTTCTTATTGCCTTCTAATGTAATTCCATTCCAATCATCTATCATATTTTGTATGTGTTGTCCTTTTAAATTCACTGACATATATTTTATTGCCTAATAAATAGTCTCTTCTGGTGAGCACTGTGAGTCCTCAAGATGAATATATGCATGAGGGGTCAATATGGTTTTGTGAGGTCTGCTTGGTTTCATAGCAGCTTGAGGCTTGTACTACAGGCTGCTAGCCACCTTAGATTTGTAAATTAATGTTTTTCATTGAATTTGGGGCTTTATTTCTTTAAATATTCTTGATTTTCCTATTTGGCAATCCCATTATGCCACACTGCAGCACTTAACATCATCTTTCAGTTCTCTAAAGTTGTACTAATATTTCTTCCTATGACAGTGGATGTATTGAAGTTCCTCACTCTGTTTGCCCAAGACCTGCCTGGGCCCCTGTGGGAACCCTGGAGAGATATTTGTTTGTGGGAGAGTGACACAGATAAAGGAAAATAAAGATGTCTGACACATATTTATTGCTAAAATTGTGAAAATAGTTTGTTTTTGCCATTTACATTTCACTTTGAGCTTTTTAAAACTTTATTGGTACATTATATATACACATCACAATTACACTCAACATTGAGAATTTGTACCAGTATATGACATGACTTAATTCTCATTTTCCCCCATTCCCTACCCACCCTCCAACCCCCTGTCCCTACATATTCAAGCTTTGTTTCCTTTTTTTAACCATCAATTTTTTTCTTTTCCGTCATTACTTACCCTTAAATCCCATTTCCCTTTGAATATAGTGATAGGGTTCTCATATTTCCTTATCACCCATTATAAACTTACATCAAGTTTACATTCATCGTATTACTTTCTTTATTAATATACAGAACTTCAATATTTAAAATGTATGGACAATATTTTAAAATTTTCAAATTGTATCTATATTTGTTTTCTCCTTTAAACATCATAATTTTGGACTTAGTGTTTCTGCTTCATGGACAAAATAACCAAGACATAGAGATTCTCATAAGTGTATAAGTAAGATGTAAGAGTAGGTTTTGTAATTATTTATGTATTCTTAATGACCCATATCTTCAATCATATCAAAGTATCAAGAATTTACAGGTCAAATTTCAACTCTCCTGACTGCTTTATGGAGACATGCTTTCAAAATCCACCAAGTATTCCTGTCCATTGTTTTTAAAAATGACATATGACCTTTTGCCTCCTTTAACCACAACACTCAGAACTCAGTTTTAAACTTTTTGAAAGATAGAGAGATAGGCCTTCCTGGGACTAGTTTCTTTTCCCAGGACAATATTGTGAAGCCTAGCCTTCAGAGAAACACAGAATGACTCCATGACAGTCTGTCCACTGCTCTCACACACACTTGAAATGATAATAGTGATGGAATAATTTTTTAAGAAAGAAGAAATTGCCATTTTCCTGTAGGTAAAATAACTGACTGAATAATTTGGAAGAGATAAATTTGCTTGCAAGCTATAAAGATAGAAGGTATCACTTTTTGCCCATTAGCTTCATGGGATGATGACAGTGTGTCCAGCCACTTCAAAGGGTAACCAGCACACAATTCCCTGGGAAATTTACCCTCAGACATTTGAGAAAATGAGCCACAGCACTCTGAGGGGCTATTCTGCAACACCTTTGTAGATGGCTACAAATTTTTAGTCTCCATCAAATTTTTGCAACGACTTCTAAATCTTTAGATTTCTAGGTCCCTCTTGTAAATCCCTATGTACAAATTAGATAGTTTTTTTGGGGGAAAGATTTCGTTGTTTTCCATCAGTATTTAGGCCTACTTCTCTGTTTTTTTTTTTTTTTTTGCATTATTCAGTAAACTTCATTGGTGCATTATATACACAGCTTAGGCCTACTTTTCTTATCTAGGTGTTTAAGCCATGCTCTCTCTTCTTGCTTAGAGATGTCTGTTTATCATTTCGGGGATCAAGAGGTAAAGCTACTTGGGTTCTCATGCTTTGCCAAAGGACTAACTATCTTACTACTCAGATAGTTGCCTGGGAAGTTAGGTGTGTGCCCTGGAGAATCAATAAGAATGTTAACTGTGAATTTACTTCCTTAGAACTTCCAGAAGGAGCAAGCAGGAGGACAGAAGTATGTGTGGGGTAGTAAATAATGTTTAATTATTTGCAAATCAGCCTTAAGGCAAGGCAGTGGCAACATCTCCTGGTAGTTCTGTTCACCAGGAGAATACTTCTAGCTAATTGCATATTTCCCAAGGAGATTATTTCTATCATTAGGTCATTCCCAAAATGATGACTCTGAGAGTTTTGCATAATATTTTCTTTAATATTTATACCATAAACAGTGCTGTTTTTCTTTTTAATCTTATCCAGTAGAGCCTGCATTATGGTTTGGGTCTAGATGTCCCCCCAAAGCCTTAGGTGATTATAGAAGTTTTTTCAGAGGTGACTGAGTCTAGAGCATCTAACACTGGGATAAAAAATGTGTGATTATCTTCCCAATACACATTTAGGTTTGGCATTGCCCTAATCCTGGTAGACTGCATAACATAAAAGGGCAGAAAGACACTGTCAAGGTTCACTGTTGCTTCTGCTACGGTGTAGGTACCCATCTGCCATGTGCCACGAAGGCTTGGATTCAGCCTATTATTGACTAAAACCTCTACAAACTGTAAGCTAAATAAACTCTTTGCCATTTTAACTTTAGGTGGTGTCTCAGCAAGGAGAGACAAGTAACTAACCTCCTAAGAATCATTTCCTTCTGTGGTGATTCAGGGTAGGTTTGAGATGGGAAGATCTTATCCTAGACCCTGAGGCAGAGGTTTTTCTGAAGAGCAGGCATCCAATTGGTCCCCATTCCAAACTCTTCTTGTCTGATTCTCATGCTAAGTCTGATCTGCCCCTAAAGTGCAGTGCTAGCTGGCCTGCTCTCAGGGTTCAACACCAAACTTTGCAACTCTTTACTGTTCTTTTGGATAAATAAGACAAAAGAGTTTTATTCTTGTCACCCATCTTTCACTTGTGTTTGGAACCAAATCACCACTGTTCAGTGTCAAATTTCCTCCAATTCATATATATAATTTAATTCCTATTTTACCTTGCTTCCTAGGTAACATGAAAGTGCACTTGTGCACACACAAACACACACATATCTAGCACAAGCATGTATAAACACAATTATTGGTTAAATACACTAGTAAAATATTCCAAGAATTCTATAGACAAGATTGAAGCTATTAATTTTCATATTAATTAAAATAATCATTTATGAACAATGAAAAATATATTAAATTCTCAAGAAAAATCACAAAACCCTTACACATTTTTTTTTATACTTGGGTAGGGTTATATCCTTGGTTTTAAAGGATTTACCAAAATACAGCCTTGTAGCTTCTAAATTCCAAAATATTTATAACTTCTAAACTAACAAGAATATGATGAATCTTTTGTCAAATTCAGATTTTTTTATTGAGTTTCCTGTAGAATTCCTCTGTTTTCATTATTTTTCATAGGGATTAAAGATTTTGGGATAGGGCCGGAGGGTTAGTTCAGAGGTTCCGTCGCCTGCCTTGCAAGCGCAAGGTCCTGAGTTCGATCCCTGGAAACCACATACAATGCTGGGCGTGGTGGCTCACGCCTGTAATCCCAGCACTCGGGAGGCAGAGACAGGCGGATTGCTGAGTTCCAGGCTTGCCTGGGCTACATAGTGAGCTCAGAGCCATCCTGAACTACAAAAGCAAGACGCTGTCTCAAGAAAAGAAAGAAAGATTTTGGGATAACTATACTTCCCACATAAGGAACAGGAAGCATATTCATTCTTATTTTTGTTAATAACTATTAACACAATTCCCACAATACTTAAAAGAGAACCATAAAATTATGTGCTGAGATCAAGCTTTACTTGAACTCTTAGAAAAAAAATCAGTGTTTAACACACCCATTCCTCCCATATTTGTTTTCAGAAATCCCTTCCAAATTTTGGTTCCAGGCAGCAGCTTGCCACCAAGGACCACACTGCCTTATGTTATTGATAGGAAGATCCCTTCCACTTGTTCTCAAGACCCCTGTGAGGCTCCCAAGGACTCCCTTTTACACCAGTAATGAAGACAAACTCAGACCTTTCTTTCTCTTGATCTAGTTAAAAAGCCAGACACAGATTCTCCATCTTCCTCCTCTTCATGTCCTACATGATGACTGAAGGTTAGAACTGCTCTTCTACTTGAAGATAGCAGAAAGAAAGAGGAACATTTCCTTTTCATCTAACTTCCTGAGACTTCACCTGACTGCCAATAACCTCAAGAATAAATCACTCCAAGTTTCTCCCTAGGAGAGTAAAAAGATCAACCATGATGCGAAGACACATTTAGGGCAACATTTTATTGTAATAGCCTGAAGAAAATCAATGTTCTTGCTTGGTTCTTCTTGTCTTTGGGATAAGTGATATTAAGTGAAACTATAGCTTTTAAGAAGCTATAGATAAGTGCTAAGAAAATACTGGATTTGGTTCATAATTTCACCACCAGTCAGTCCTTGGTCAATGTTTTTCCCCTTTACTCTGTTCTTCATGCTTCTGTGCTACAAGCTAGCACAATTACATGCAATATAAACACATATTTGTGCCTTTGTCCACTTCTTTATTTAAAATAGGGCTCATCTTCCACCAAAATGTGTGGAAGTCTCAAGAAGCAGCGCAAAGAACAGGTTTTCTAGGCCTTCAGAAGCCCTTGGAGTATCTATCTACCAAATGGTGGGCCTCATTGGCCTTTTTGGTCTCAGTGGATGTTTTTCCTAAGTAAACTAAGTGGTGTTTTCCTTTCTTCTTTCTCAATTTAGAAGCAATAAGCAAGATTTGTACTCCTGGAATATCTTTTTTTAGACATAACAGAGGGACCAAGTCTGCTCTGAGCTGTTAGCACTTCTTCCTCCTAATGCTATAATTTTCCTTTCAGAAGGTTATCATGGTGGTAGTGGGAGTGGCACACAAGCAGTGGAATAAAAGTACACTTATCCCCCTGGCAATCTAAGGTCAGTACTTTTACACACACTGTGACCTTTGTCGGCCCTGAAGTTCAAGAACAGTAGTGTAGTGTCCACCTCCTTAGAATGCTACCTATAGAATTAGTTTGAAAAGGAAGGCTCCTTGCATAATGAATGACTTTTTTTCAGCTTTGTGTTACTACAAGGCAATACTCAAAGCAATGTATCTAGTAAGATAAATGGTTTATTTATATCACAGTTTTAGAGGCTCAAATCTGAGATCAGGCAGCCTTCCGGACTTAGACTTCCAGAGAGTATTCTGCATGGCAAAGGCAGGTAGGTATGTCAGAGCTAGCAGTCGGTTTTTTTTTTTCATTGATTTTGTTGGTACATTTTATACATACAATAGGATCACATTTAACATTGAGAACTTGTAGCTTTACATGACACATCTTGATTCTCATTTTTTTCTCCTTTCCCCTGCAATCACTTCTGAAGCTAGGAACAGAAAGAGGTCCAGAGAAAACAGCTCACAGTCCCCTTTGAGGCTATACCCCCAGTGACCTAAGGACTTCCATCAGGGCCCACCTCTTAAAGGTCCACGGAAGTTCATAATGTCACCACTCTGAGAATCAAAACTTTCCAGAGATATTCAGATTATACTCAAATCATAGCAATGCTCAACAGAAGCAAAGTGTGTTTTATGACTTACTAATGTCTCTGAAATGTGTGTCTCCCCGACCCCCACCACATTACTCTAGACAGATCTTTCACCTGAGCTACAGCCTCTTTAAATCTTGCAAGTCCTTTTATAAACTATGAGACAGGGTCTTGAAAAGTTGCCCAGGCTGGGCTCAAACTTGGGATCCTCCTGCCTCAGTCTCCCACAAAGCTGGGGGTATAGGTGTGCACCACCACACCTGACTAAGATACCTGTCTCTACCAATCACAGCACTGAGTGTAGCTCAGGATATTTTTCAACTGTGTGGCAACCTCTTGAAAGTCAAATTCATTTCTGTCTGAGTTCAAAATCTCTACTTTTTCTCCTTGGTGATTAATCTTGTTCATGAATAAATTTCTGGCCATGGTCTATAAAATAAAAGATAGATTGTGACTGTGGTCTACCAGCAATCCTTAAAAGAGATGTAAAGTGGGGAGGGGAACCCTGAAACACTTCTATCAAATAGATAGAGCAGATAGGGATGATGGACATATAGCTAGAGGGACCACAGGTCTCAGCACTACAGCCGAGGTGTCTGTTTATGAAACAATTTGGCAAGGAGTCCCCCTGCTGTAGGCATACCATAAAACAGAGAAAAGCTGTGGAAAATTATCTGTTTGTTTTTCTCCTGGAGAGAGTTATGAAGGTTTCATCCCCAAATCTAAGAGGGGAGAATGTAGATTTCTAGAAAACACAGGTGGGATGAAGCCAAAGTGTTATTTATACAAACATGAAATCACATCAAATCTTTCTGAATGCAGCTGTATTATGCTGCCTTTCTCAGGAATAATGAGGCTTGAGACAAAAATGTTTTTCACTGGTTGTGGCAAAGCATTTCAGAGACTCAGCACTGCTTTTCCTCCATGTGAATAGTTTCTCAAGTGCTGAGGAAGTTGTGAATGGTCAGATGGAATCCTGTTGATGGTCTGCAGAAGGAAAGAAAGTGGAAACTCACCATGTTTGTTTCAAGTCATCCAGAAAAGAAATTTCCTTGGATTTTTCTCAATCACCTGGTTCTCTGAGGGAGCTGAATTAGTAAGTTGTCACGGCAAACTTCCATCTATCCACTTGACAATTCTAGATGATATTAAGATATTTCAAAACAATACAATGGCACTTGATAGTGATTTAAGAAAAAAATTACTATCCCTCAGTGTTTGGGAAGAATACCAGGGATGGAAAGGCCAAAATACTGACAAAGAGACCAAAAACTAGATAAATAGCAATGCAGATGCTGGGTCTGCCAATAAGAAAGGAGCTATGTCAGTATCTAGAAGGACAGGTGGTTTGATATTGATACTAGAGTGACATAAACATCTAACAGTGACCCTGACATGCTTCAACACCAACTTTCCAGTTCACTCCTTACCGTTTTGTCTTCTTTGCTCCCACCCTCCATCTCCACTGGATGCTCTTGTCGTCAGAGGCCCTCAAGACTTCTGGGAATGGCAAATGCTTCAAGCTCCCTCTGCTGCCCTGGTCCATGTTAGCTGGCTCCTTGACCTGAGGGTTCTGAGGATTGTGCACCCTTCTCAATCCAGCGAGGCTCTTCCCCAAATGAGCTGTCCCATTTTGAGCCCTCTAGAATTATCCCCAGTCCACTTTCACTACATTCGAAGTTAAAAAAGACTCTGCATACCTTCTCCTCCCTCTTTGAGCTCAGAGCACAGCCTCTGCTAAAGAAATTTGCATGAAAATCTACCTAGCTCTCCACCTATTTTGAAATTTAGAGATTATCATTGGTGAGCTGCAACTGAAATTTCACATCTATTCTTTTTCTCACCCAAAACTTCTAATTCCAGGTCTTTCTATAGAGTAGTTAGGACTTCTTAATTGATAATGGTGCAATTTGTTGATCTTCCTAATACCTTAATTCTCTGAATACTGGTAAAATTGCTTTTTGTGACTAGGACACAGATACAACTAAAAAATTTTGCCTTTTCACTTTGTGATTTTTCTCTGTATAATTTATGAGTCTCACTGAGCTGGAATCCAAGATGTTATGCATGGTGTGTCCCACATTTTCCTGTAGAGTTTTTGGTTGATCTTACACAAAAGATGCCAAAGGCCATAAGAAACAAAAGAGGTTGCTTGTTGAGCATTGGGATGATTACCATGTTTTCTGCAAAAGACACCACTCTAAGTACCACAATGGATGGCAAAGAACATAGAAACAGGCAACTGTATGGAACAAAGTGACTTTAATTAACCTCTGTAAAATTCCTGAAATGTATCGCATGACCTATACACTTGATGTCAGGAAGAATTGTGAAGAATATGAGATTTTTCAGGACAGACCCCATAATTAGTCAAAGAGCACCTTTTATCATATTGCTAGGAGTGCTGTATTCCTAAGGCCTTGGAATAGTAAATTATTAGGAATCCTGGAATTGGAAAACAGATGTCCTATGTAATTAGGCCAAAAAGCTATGTTTTTCCTGGTCCTCATTTTCTCATACATTACATAATTTATCTATTTTATTTATTATTGGTCTCTTCTACTAAAATATAGGCTCCACAAAGGTACAGACATTTGTTTTGTCCTCTGTTGTATCATCCATGCCTGACACATAATTTATAAATGTTTGCTGTAACAAATAAGCTAAGAAGCAAGAATTAAAATGTAGGGAGGCAGATTTTTGGCTCAACAACAAGACTGAATATCATGTATATTTTTGACAAGCTGGGTAGGTTTTCCCAGGAAGTGATGACTTCCCCCAGAGCTTCAGTGGGGACCAAACGACTTCTAAGCTTGGACATTTTATGGGATGATAGTTTGGAGTTTGGCCACTAAGATGAATATCAGCCCTGTGGTTTTGAATAAGAGCCTCTTTCCAATGAAGGAAGCTTGAATAATCACATTGTGAACGTAGAAAATAAGTGACAACTAAGTGAACTAGAGGAGGTAAGAGGTGATGACACTAGGCCTCTCAACACGGGAATTTGGCAGCATTAAAAGGAAAATTGATTTTGTGGAATAATCCACATCCTTATCTACAGGAAGGGTGGATCCCTGGGTGAATTTCTTGAGCTGTCCACAATTTCATATCATTATCTAGAATGTACTAGAGCAGCTACCTTTGAGAAAACTGACCTAGAGTGATTTTTGTAGCTATGAAGGGCAGAGGTCTAAACTAAAAACCTGTCTCCATCTAAAGCTTGTACTCAGTCTTCTACTTTGGAGAGCTGGGGGTCATCAGTGGAAGGCTCCTCCTCCGTGCTCACCACCTGCTACCAGAAAGCCTCCCAGTAACACCCCAAGCTAATGCTGTTGACACCAGTAAACACTCTGAGATGGGCTGGTGCAAACCGTAATAGAAAAGTATTAGGGCAGTGGGTTCCCACTCTCTCCCCTCCGCTGATGATGCCTGGCAAGAACAGCTCATGGCCCGCTGAGTGCAGTGGCTTGAGAACTGGGAGAAGCAAACTCAATGGAGAATCACTGGGAAGCTCTAAAGGCTACACTGGAATGAACAGTAGAGAAGTTTGGAAAGATGGGTGAAGGCTGCGCTC
This sequence comes from Thryonomys swinderianus, assembly GCA_004025085.1. NCBI lineage: Eukaryota > Metazoa > Chordata > Mammalia > Rodentia > Thryonomyidae > Thryonomys > Thryonomys swinderianus. Next base: position 70,882 of record PVIC010000457.1, on the reverse strand, counting down.
GGAGCACTCAGACAGCATGGAGTGGAGGCCTATGAACGTGGTTTGAGGGGAGGGAGCTTTTGTCCAGCTGGAGCCTTACCAGGCATTTAGTCGTTTTATGGTGCATTTACTCAAGTAGGCAGAGAAGAAGGGGGAGACCATGAAATCCTGGGGAGAGGCCTTGATGAACTAGGAATGCTCTGCCAAAGTAATCTGTCACAAATAGCTGACAGCACCCCCTACTACAACGTGTGAAAGCTTTTATTTGCTGTAGGAGAAAGGCTGAGAGTACATGGTAGAGGCTGGGTCAATTTCTCCTTAAGAGGAGTACACTGTGCATTAGAAAGCTGACAGAATATGGATTCCAGGGTTTGTGGTAGCTTTTCACTTGCAATTTTTAGAACCATAATTCAGCGCTACTGGATGAGAGCACGTCCTACCAACCTGAAAATCAAAACCTTCCCTATGAGGGAAGTCTCAGTGTGACAGTTACAGAGGTGACAGCCGCATTACTGCCATCAAAAATCATGTACTAACCGTGTCTGCAAAGAACTCTGGTGGGCACAAGCCCCAGGGGCTTCCTATTCCAAGAGCATCCTCTGCTCTTCCTATTTCCTCTGGGTACAGTTTGGCCATTCACCTGTGAATAAAATGGATCCCGTGCAAACTTCATCTGTGTGCGGAGCTCTGCAGGTGGAGAACACGGGCTCCACCGTCTGCCCTGGCGTGCGGGGAAGGTGTACTGGGAGCCTGCCATGATCAGCCTCTCATTCTCGGAGCCTATAAATAAAAACATCTCTGGTTTCTACCTCACACTAGGAAATCCGGGTAGAGTTGGAAAGCTAGATTTTGCACCATCAGCACATACCAAGCTGCTCCCGGCTCTCCAGCATTCCCCTTTCGACCCCACCCTGTCCCCTAGGCATGAACCACACTGTATCCGAGATTCAGGCATTTGGGTGCCTCTCTACCCAAGGGAAGAAGTCCGCAACAGAACTGAGGATAACAATCCGAAACCTTTTTGCTTTTTACCTCTCCTGAGCGCTTGTGACGCGTGTACCTGTGCGTACATCTGCATTTAAAGACAACCTCTCTCCCTCTCTTTTTTAAAGGTAAGTTATTAATGGCCCAGAGAGATGTGACATGTCTGATCTCTCCGTAGTCAGCCGCTCCGCCAGCATCTCCCTCGGAACTCCCGGCGAAGGTAGCTCTCGGCGCAGCGGCCCGCGGCCCCTCCCCGGACGCGCGCCCCCGCCCGCCGCCTCAGCCCCGACCCCGCCGGGTCCACACCAGAGGCCGCTCTGCAGACGCTTCTGCCACCCGTCTCCGAAGGGACTTTGCTCGGATCACGTATCTGTCTCGTGCGCGCTGAGAAACCGCCGTTAGGTGTTAGTGGGAGGCGCTACACCGCCCGCCCGCCCGCACCCAGCCGGTCCGCGGCGACTCTGCACACACGCAACCCGCTCCCGCCCGGCAGCGGCGCGCGCCTGGAGCCGCCTCGGCCACGGCGTCCTCGCCGCCCGGGACCCCGACGCGGCCCCGCCGTCTCCCCGCGCTGCCCCGCGCAGCGGGTCCCTGCGACTCGGCTCCCTCCGCCGCCCGCCGCCGCGTGGCCCCGCGGGCGCGCGGTGCGTCCCCGGCCCCGGGCTCGCGGCGACGCCAGAGTTTGACTCTGGGCGGCGGCGGCGGAGCGAGGAGCCGGGCCGCTCGCCCTCCGCGCCGCGCCGCGATTGGTCTCCCCGGCGAGCGGCGGCCGAGGGTTGGCTGCGGGCCGCCTGAAGAACAGGTGCACTCGCCGCCGGCTCGCGGAACAGCAGCACGGAGGAGCGCTCCGCCCGGTCGGGCCCCTGTGTCGGAATGCGGCTCGCCGGCGCCCGGCGCCCCGTGGCCGACCGGCCGGGCCCCTGAAGGCGGCGGCGCGAGGCCGGGCGGGGAGCGGGCCGGCGCGGCGCCCCGAAGATGCCGGCGCGGCTGGGGCGCACGCAGGCGACGGGCAGGGGAGGCCGAGGCAGCGGAGCCCCGGCGTGCAGGAGGCCGCTCGGCGGGCTGCAGAAGCGCCCTGCCACCGCTCCGTGACCGGGCCGCTCGGCCCTCGCGCGCCGCCGCCCCCTCCCCGTTCCCTCCCGTCGCCGGCGCGCCCCTCCCCCGCTCCCGCCCGCCCGCCCGCCCGCAGCCCCGCGCTCGCGCTCTCGGGGGGAGGGGCGTGGGGGCGGGGAGCCGATTTGCATGCGGCCCCGGCCGCTGCCTGCGCCCGCGCCCGCCGCCGGAGCCCGCGCGGCCCGTGCCTGTGCGCGGCCCTCGGGGGCGAAGGTGAAACCCGGCTCCTAGGATGAGCGAAGGCGCGGCCGCTGCCTCTCCACCGGGGGCCGCATCTGCAGCCGCCGCCTCGGCTGAGGAGGGCACCGCGGCGGCTGCGGCGGCGGCGACGGGCGGGGGCCCGGACGGCGGCGGCGGCGGCGGCGAAGGGGCGGCCGAGCCCCCCCGGGAGCTACGCTGTAGCGACTGCATCGTGTGGAACCGGCAGCAGACTTGGCTGTGCGTGGTGCCGCTGTTCATCGGCTTCATCGGCCTGGGGCTCAGCCTCATGCTGCTCAAATGGATAGTGGTGGGCTCCGTCAAGGAGTACGTGCCCACCGACCTGGTGGACTCCAAGGGGATGGGCCAGGACCCCTTCTTCCTCTCCAAGCCTAGCTCTTTCCCCAAGGCCATGGAGACCACCACCACGACCACTTCCACCGCGAACCCTGCCACTCCCTCGGCCGGCGGCAGCGGCGCCTCCTCCAGGACGCCCAACCGGATTAGCACGCGCCTCACCACCATCACGCGGGCGCCCACTCGCTTCCCGGGCCACCGGGTGCCTATCCGGGCCAGCCCGCGCTCCACTACGGCGCGGAACACTGGGGCGCCCCCGACGGCCCTGTCCACCACCACGACCCCCTTCTTCAGTAGCAGCACGCTGGGCTCGCGACCCCCGGCGCCAGGAAGCACCAGTACCCAGGCGATGCCCTCCTGGCCCACTGCGGCATATGCTACCTCCTCCTACCTTCACGACTCTACTCCCGCCTGGACCCTGTCTCCTTTTCAGGATGCCGCCTCCTCCTCTTCCTCCTCATCCTCCTCTGCTGCCACCACGCCAGAAACTAGCACCAGCCCCAAATTTCGTAAGTAAACCCGGGGTAAATCAACTCTGATTTCCCTCCCCGGCCCCTTTCTGCTCTTCTGCTGTCTGTGGCCCTTGCTGCCTGCCTTGTAGAGCCCTCCTCCCCCATCCCAGGTTGGGCGCGCAGAGTGCAGGACGCGGCGCACACAGGTGCGGCCCTGTCCTGGGTCCTGAGTGCGGCTGGGCTGGGGGTGGGAGCAGATCGTGCAGCTCCCCGGGCCTGACTTCCCAGGTCCCGAATGAGAACGGATCCCCTGACTCTCTTCAAAGGGTTAATTCGGGGTGCGTCCATTCTCACTGCAGACCCGAGGGCTGGTGAGCTCTGGTCCGTTCTTGTCCTGGCTCTAGAGGGAGGGAAAGAGGGAAGAAGGGCCTTCCTCAAAGAGCCCTGTCCCTGGCTGCCCTGGGAAGCAAGGAGAAAAAACAAAAAAAAAACCCAAAAAAACAAACAAACAAAAAACCCCAAAAAACAGCCCCATTAGATTGGTCCAGGTTAAACCACAAAGGGAAGTGCTGGCCATGTGAGGGTGAGGTGGAGATGTTGTAAAATGTAGTAACCCCTCCAGCAGCCTTGGCCTGGGCAGGACGGCAGGGGTTAATTAGAAGCCATTGGGGGAGGTTGAGAAAAGAGAGATCCTGGGCTAAGCCATCACCTCAGCCTTCCTAGCCCAGCAGAGGTGTAGAAATTGATTCTGTGGCCACTGAGCAGGAGTTAACAAGGAGGAAATAAGAGACCTGGAGAGTGGCTGCCTCAGGACTCTGAGGAAGAAAGAGAGCTTTCCTTTTCTAGTTTTTTTTTTTTTCAGCTCTGCCAAGCATTTCCTTTTGTTCTTACCCCAAAGGTGGGGTGTGAACCTCCTCTCCTTGCCCTCTTAGCTTGAAAGCCAGGTGGTCTGGGACAGGGTTCTTGCCCTGAAGGTGAGCGTGCCAACCCTTGTTGAATCATCCTTCGCGTGAAGTATGTCAGCCCAGGCTCCGTTCACGCCAGTCCTGGATGGTTGACCTCCTCCTGTTGGCTTTTTGTGCAGAGGTGGATGCTTTGTGCTTTGTATCTCTCTGAACGTTTTAGGTAACCAGTGGACCTCCCACTTACCTTATTTTCATTCTTAAGAAATCCCAGGAACATCCTTTATCTGATGACTGATGAGGTATGAGAATAGTTTGTTCAGCTGGTGAAGGTTATTTAGGACAAACCCCAGTGTGCAGTTCAAGTTATTTGCAAGGCTGTTTTGAAAAAACTGACAATGCTGTATTGATATTATATTTCTGCTCAGGGCTGTAACATGTAGAAGAAAGACAGCACTCCTTACTAGCTCCTCAGTGCTGCGAGGAGTTCCTGGTTTGCTTTCTCTGTCATTTGGTGTTTTTTCATATCCCTAAGCTGTGATCTCACTGAGAGTGTTATTTAACCCTTGAAACTTTTTTCCATAATGTTTTAAAATTAAGATTTAAGTGTACTTGTAAGATCTAGGGGAGAAAGTCCTTTTCCCCTGCACACTATTGGAGAAAACAGGATAGGCCATCAATGCCAGTCTGGAAGCAGAGGGAGGGAAGGATTGTGCCACCACCAGAACGGCAGGAGAGTCTGTAACTTACAGCTTCTCTGCTTTGCTTGGAGCAGTCATTTCTAAAAGCAGTTTCTCAGGCAGTAGGTGGAGGCTTCTCTCTACCATCCAGCTTGAGTTTTGTGCTGAAGGATTTGGGAAAATACATGGGAACATATTCAGTCCACTGAAAATAGGTGTCTCTGGAAGCCCTAGATTTCTAAAAATCTTTTGATGCAGTTAATATGAATAATGGAGTGTTCCAGCCCAGCCCAGCCCAGTGTGTGTGTGTGTGTGTGTGTGTGTGTGTGTGTGTGTGTGTGTGTGTGTGTGTGTGGAGGGGGAGGCTGCTGCATTTCGTGGGGGTTTCTTGTCCTTTTTCAATTGATTTCCTGAGTTCCATTCTGGGGAGGTCTTCAGAGAAAAAGCCCAAGGTAATTATTTCTGCCCCTCTGCTCTCTTTCTCCATTCTGTAGAAGGGAATGGCAGCCTGTTTAATAAATAATGATTATTGACAGGGCTCACAGCCCTGAGGAAAAGAGGGGAAACATACGTAAATGGTGTCAGTGTTCACATAGACATGTAAGCATTTTGTTTATTTTATTTGCATTTGAGGTCTGGCCCTTTCTCTGTTTGAAACCTTTAACCAGGAATTGAATTAAGGGATAAAAGGCAAGTATGCAAATCTGCCAGAAATTGACCTGGTTTGCATACATTGGCAAAGGAGATGTTTCTGAAAGTAGATTATGTAGTTTCCATAAAAGATGGGTTGCAAATAGATAAGTCGCATGGCAATTTAAAGAAAAAGCATGTTGAGTTTTTGTTTCATCTAAGGTTGCAGGATTAACAAAAGAAAACAGATTTCATTCGAGGATTATCAGCATTGCTACTCTGAGCTGAACTATGGCTTGAATAGGTGGCATTCATGTTTTTCAGTTGCTTTGATTAGGTCACTGAAGTTCCCAAGAGAGAAATTCCTTCTTCCTTGGCTCCTGCCTTCATTTTTCAGTAGTTATTTTTTCCCCTTTTGGTTCTGTTTCCTTTTCTTTTCAATGTGAAGTCATGCATCCAGTCTTTGCCCCTGAAGATACGATGCTGGTCAGGTATGATGCTGTTTTTGCTCAGCTCACCTACAGTTTTATTGGCAAGAGGCTTGATTCTTGAATTGAGCATCTCACAGCTGAGAGAATGAAAGTCTTTGTGTTGATCTCAGAGCAATGAGAAGGCTCAGGTCTGTAAGGGCAACACAGTTCTTTGGAGTGTGAGCCACTTGTTTGTGGAGAATAAACACACTTGCTAATGGATAATGGGACTTTTGCAAGCAAAAGCTCTTTGTGCTACAGGAAAGGCCCAGTTGAGAAATTAAACAGCAGCAGGAGAAGAGCTTAGAATTTGAATGTCTTCTTTCCTGCAACCCTTAGGCAATAGTTGGATTTAAACTTTCCTCTGTGTCCCTGGAATGTCTTGGCTTCTCAGGGGCCCAGTGCTGCCTCCCCTTAGGCTCTTTAAAAACTGGTATCTTGGGCCGGAGGATTAGCTCAGTGGTTCCGGTGCCTGCCTCACAAGCGCAAGGTCCTGAGTTCAATCCCCGGAAACCACATACAATGCTGGGCGTGGAGACTCGTGGAGACTCACACCCACCAGCAATCAATACCACATACCACAGTGCTGGGCGTGGTGGCTCATGCCTGTAATCCCAGCGCATGGGAGGCAGAGACAGGAGGATTGCTGAGTTCGAAGCTTGCTTAGGCTACATAGTGAGCTCAGGGCCAGCCTGAACCACAAAGGGAGACCCTGTCTCAAAAGAAAAAAAAAAAAGGTAACTTAAACATTGCTGTAGAGGATTGTTTCAATAAATATCTTTTTGAAGCATTTTGTATCTGAAGGTGCAGGCTAGTTTATAAATTTTGAAGCCAGTTTGAGGTCAGTACATACAGTAGAAGAACAGTGATTTGGGCCAACATCTTTTCCCTATGATACATCTTTGCTTCTATTTTCAGATTATTTATATATGTTTCTAATATCGATGTGGATTATTTTTGAGTCCTGCAATTCTTTTACTTTGTGGAAATTGCTATTTATCAGCTAAAAGGCCAGTAAGTGGCTAAAGACAAAGAGTACCTTTCAATGGACTATTCTTTGGTATATTTGGAAGGTTATATAGTTAATTCTAATAAATTAGATCACAATTAGTGAATGGTGTATTTAGAGAAGAAATGAATATCATGTATATGTAATGTTTAAGTATGATACAGAGGCAAGTTTATTTCAACTCTGTCACAAATAAAACTTTAGTCATAATAACTGTGAGCTTTATAAACGCTCTCAATGAAAACAACCCTTTTCTTATTTATTGTTTTCAACATCTTTATTCCTCCAAAGAGCATACTTTGGAGCTTGATAAGTAGATATAGGTATAATTTGTCTAAATGAAATTGTTTCTCCACCTTATATTCTGTATACATGAGTCAGAGCCTTCAAAGAGATTCATTCATAGAAGGCACTGAGCCCAATCATGTAGCCAAAGTGAGGAGATTCAGAGCTCAGAATCAGCATTTCTTATGAAATCCAATGGAGAGCTTTTTTAATGAGCATATACTGCAACCTGAATATATTTTGACTTCCTTTGTTCTTATTACAGGATTCGAAGACTTTTCTGCTTTGATCATTTACACTGTACACTTTTTTTCTTTAGACCCTTTTGTGGTACTTTGTGGTTCCAACTGAGAAAAGTGTGTGGGATTAAGGATTGGCTTCCTGGAGCTGGATCAGAGTGCATTATGACAACACGGTTTAAGCATTCCCCTCAATTTCTCATGAGCAAGGAAGGGGAGGTGGAGCACCATTTCCAGGTTTAACGTGTGAATCCAGCCACCCTTGTATTTGTGTTATTTCCCAAAGAGGCTTTATTTTTTTATTTTTATTTTGGCAGTATAGGTGATTGAACTCTGGTCCTTGTGCTTCCAAAGTAGGTAGGTGCAGTACCACTTGAGCTAAAACCCCAGCCTCTGGAACAGGCTTTATTTTAGACTCATAGCATTGACCCACAAGCTTGTGAGAGAAAGGCAAGTTGCTTCCAGGCAGTTTCTTTGTGCTTTTGAAGGGTGTCACTTTTCCCAGTCCAGGCTAGGCCACAGGCAGGAGGCCAGGGCAGTGTGTGGAGTCAGTGCCACCCTAGAGAGTGCAGGAGCACAGCCTCTCCCTCCTTTGACAGTTTCCAGCCTTTCCTCCTGGTCACGCCACAACTCAAAGTGAGAAGAGAGCTGACTTCCAACTTCTTTTGTAAAAATCCTTTTCTCATAACCTCTCATATCCAGTGCCAAGCGTATCTCAATATTCTATCTGGAATATTGAAATTGGAACATGAAATTTGGCCCTGAAGTATAAAAGAGCAAAGGAAGAGTCATAAATCTTAAGTCTTGAAAATACATTTGAATAGCTTCCGAATAGAACTGAAATTCATTTTTCTAACTTCCTGTCTATTTTTATCGCTAGGCAAGGGTGTTGGGGAAGCCACAGCACTCAGATTACCTTGACAAATACCACAAAAATGCTGAGAAGTTTTACTTATCTACTCCTGGGAATGGTCCCTGTAGAACAAGGCTGCTGCTGTGTTGTGGACTCAGTTTTGTAATGTCAGAATGAAGACATACCTAAATAAGTGCTTCCCGTTCCTGTAGCTGTCAGCAAGAACCGTAGCATACTTGTTTGTTTTTCCGTTTTCTTCAGTGTTTCTCTGAATATTTCAGTCTTCCATTGTCTTCAGTCATGGCTCCTACTGAAGATTTTTTACAGGTTTTAAATTTTTTAATTTTTATCTTTTAGACTATAGCAAAAACTCTTATGAGAGAACATTTTGTTATATCTTCTTAGTAAAGTCATGTCCTTTTAAGTTATTATCAGTAAACCACCACTTCGATAAGACATGTTGGAGTGCTTAAATTGATACAGAAATTCAAAAGAAATTTAGGTAATTCAGTTTTTATAGTTTCTTAGTGCTCTTTGAAAAATAAAGGTTCCTAAAACTTGGTAGAAGACTAATAGCCATTTATTTTCCTACATTGATTGGTTTATACATCATATTAATTACAATGGCATTTATTGTCTTATTTCACAATACAGTTGTACAACTAAACTGGAATTGTTATATATGTTCATATATTACATTTCCATAATGCGTGTATTTCAATCTTTTAATTGATTGATTCAATGTTTATTCAAAGGCCTTGCAAAGCCACTTAATTGGTTGATTTTAAAAATTTATGGAAGAGGTCCAGAGGGTTAGCTCAGTGGTTCCGGTGCCTGCCTTGCAAGCACAGGGTCCTGAGTTCGATCCCTGGTAACCACATACAATGCTGGTCGTGGTGACTCATGCCCACCAGCAATCAATACCACATACTACAGTGCTAGTCGTGGTGGTTCACGCCTGTAATCCCAGCACTCGGGAGGCAGAGGCAGGAGGACTGTTGAGTTCGAGGCTTGCCTGGGCTACATAGTGAGCTCAGGACCAATCTGAACTACAAAGTGAGACCGTGTCTCAAAAGGGAAAAAGAAGTTTATGAAAGAAACTGCTTCAAAAGAAAATCAAGAAGAAACTTAACCTGGCATACAAGACATGAACTCTCCAGGATCTTGCTGGAACATCAAGGCTGTCTCCTGAGTCTTCTGGTTTCAGTTTAGCTCCCCCACCCCCACCCTAAGCCACATCTCTCATTTCCTGTTCTTCATTAAAAAGACACTAGTGCAGAAGAAATCTACATGTAAATTCTCCTTCTTTCGAGCCACTGTAATCTGCCACTGCCCTGGGATCTTTTGTAGTTTTCGTACCTATATAGTTCAAAGTAACTCTCCATCTTTCCTTTTTCTGTCTTTCGTGAAAAACAGCACCAGTTAAACCTGTTGGAGTTTCTTCAGAGGATCTAACTACATTTTAATAGAAACTACAATTTCATTTCCACAGTCATGTATCAATAGCTTATATATTATTTACCTAAATTACATAATTATCTCATCCACTAGTATGAAGACATTTGTTACTCCAGCTGAGTATCGGTAAGGGACTTACTTCTCTACCACCTGCAGGGTAGCGTTGTCCTTGCTCCTGCCTTGCTGTGTCTCTTCTGAAGAGCAGGGTGTGTAAGGCTGCTCCTGGGGGCTTGAGGAGGACAACAGATGACAGCAAATTGGCTGAGAGGAGAGGAGTTTAAGAAATGGACTGTGTAGTCCTTAGCATTACTGACAATGAGTGCCAGTCATTATCATATTTATTATGTCGTTTGTGGAGGAAGACAAAGATGTGTACTAAAAAAAAAAAAAGCCCCAAACCAAAAACAAACTAAAAACATGTGTCCTTGGGTCCTATGAGAACGATGCAACCTTAAAAAAATTAATTTACGTTCCCTGACCTTTAACTTTGTCCCCTGAGAATGTGAAGGAGAGGACAATACCTAGACTTGCACAGCACTCTAGAAAGAAGTGCTCATTAACTGCAAAACACTGGACTGCCTTGTATCAGGCAATGGGGAAGTGAGCAGCTTGGATCTGTTCATCACATCATTAAATCCAGTTGGAATCTCAGCTAGTTTATCCCCCAGCTTTAGGAATCTTTCATCCCAAAGATGATAGTTCTTGCCTGTCTTGGATTTCTCTTGCATTCCTTGTCTGACATTGTGGCACACACAATACAGTGCAGTGTGGAGATCTACCTCAGTCAGCTTGGAGGTTCTTATACTTTTCTTGTTTATTGAAGCCAATTTGGGACAGCTCATCATAGGACCTTTACTTTGGGGAAAAATGAGTACCAATACTGAGTGATCTGGAAATTTGCAATCTACAGAAATCTGAAGATTCTTGATAAGTGAAAGAATGCCACAGGGCTCCCTTTTATGCTATTTTTATACAGTTTTATTGTCCCTGGATCTTTACAGTTAGCTGAGAATTGAAGTGGAAACAGGCAGTGTTTTCATTTCATTCTGTTCCTCACAGCATTTATTGTGGATTAGTTTGTACAGGATTAATAGCTTGATACTATCTATCAGGGACTCTTTCTAAATACCTGTTTGTGCGTCAGAGAACTTTAACATGTTTAAGATATTTATCTTCTATTCTGTATTTGTTATAAAGTTCATCCTGCATTATATCTCAAATATGACTTTTTGTTGTATGCTTTTTTTTTGAGACAGAGTCTCGCTTTGTGGTTGTATTCTTTTTATTTTTTAAGGCAGGTAAATGATTGTATATAAATCATAGATTGTCATTTCTGAGCATACAAAGAGGTTAGTCAGAAACAAACCTGCAAAACTGAATTCAAAAGTAATTTAATAGATGCTTGGCAGATTCTGATGGTAAGATTTTGACTTTGCAGCCTCCTCTAGAATGGCAGTGAAGATCACAGATTCATTGTGGGCCATAAGAACATTCTATTTCATTATGTGTTTTTTCTGAGTCATCTGAATCCATGCAGCTATTTCAGCTTAAATACATCATGGGCAGCATATGAGAATATCATAAATATTATAGCAAGTCTTTGATATAAATTCTTAATACTTTAGTCTGCCTTTTAATACACCCTTTCTAAGCATTAATAAAACCCAAAATATATCTTCTTGTGAGTTGCCAGGGAGTTAGAAGTTCACCAGGAAAAAAAGCTACCCCCTCATCATCCTTTTGAGGTCAAATTCTCTCAATTTTGGTGTCTTGAGTTTTACTTTTGATATTGTGAAAAGATTGTGCACATATTTTCAATCTTGGCTTGAGATTCTAGGTAATAATAAAAAAGAGAACCACCATGTGGAGTGGAGCTGTGTGCCAAGAAAACATATGGTTCTTTGATTTATTTTTGAAATAGTCTAATACACATAGCCTAGGTATGATTATCTCAATCCTACAAGTATTGGGAATGGACTTAGAGTGGTCATGCAGTTTGCCTAGTACATGCATAGGTTGCATAGTTTGAATAATGGAGAAGATAGGAAGATAGTTTCACTGTATTTCCACTCACACTGACCTAAGTGTACTTTATTGGGCTGTGTACATGGCCTTGTGCGAGCCCACAGCACAGAGTAGCATGTGCTGTTAGAAACTGAATAATGCACATCTGCTGTGTACCTCTTCTTTGCCCCAGTGAGAGACAAGCATTTCTAGTCATAAAGTTGCTCTAGCTTGTCATCTGAGAAGAAATCCAGATGTTTCCACAAAAGATAAGTAATGATTTTCTCTAACTTCTTAATTTCTCTAAATTTCTTCATTTCTTTTGGCTTTCTTGAAGTGTATGTAAAAATTGCACACATTTGACATGTGCATTTCATGTGGTTGGATGTATTATGTGTACACTTTTTATGCTATTGTCAGTCACTATAAAGGTACATATCTACCCATGAGATAGGAACACATACCGTGAAATTTAATGTAATACAAATACATAAAGTGTACAAGCCAAAAAAGATGGTGTGTTTGGATGTTACTGTACTTGAAGCTGTGTTACAGTGTATTGTTAACTGGGGGTGCTGTGTTGTGTGACAGATTTCGAGAGCTTTCTCATCTTACATTGTTGCATCTTCACACTCATCATATGGAAATCTCCTACTCTGACCTCTTATTCCTTGTTTTAGCTCCACCTTCACTTGTGGCTTCTTGAATTCAGTGTATGCCTGTCAGAAAATAGTCACAGACTTCCTTTCTCTGAGACCTGAAATTCAATTAAACTTGTATTTTCTGCTCACTCCAAATCTACCTTTGGGTGCAGAAGTTCCTGCATCCTGTGCTGACGACAGTGATGAAGGCAGCATGGCAGAGAGCATCTGGAGTGCTGGTCTCTGGCACTGTGCTCACTCAGTTTAGACCCTGCAGTGCTCACCTTGCTAAGCTGGCAAGGCCCATTGTGCCCTACATTGTCTCTGCAGACTTCAAACCTAATGCGTGGTCACTGCCTGGGCTATCCTACAAAGTTCTGAAAGAATTGGAGTTGTAAGAATAGGAATAGCACTTAATAGCACTTTGGTATACAGGAAAGGATACCAGCTAGTAGATCTAATCATTCCTCACTTTTTGGCATTTTTGTTTATCGGGTGTGTTCTTAAGTAAAAGAGAAACTGTATTCTGTTGGTTAAAGTGAAAGATGTCTGGAGTTATTTTTGTAAACTTAAAGAGAGGGGGAAAAGTGAAAAATTAGATTTGTACAATAGTGTTTGGAGACCCCCACTGAGAAACAAAAGTACTGTGCTGTCAGGAAATGGGTATTAAAACCCCAAGACAGTGAAAGAACCCTGTTGACTAACAGTATCAGCATTACTTATAAAGGGGAAGGGTGGAGATATGGCCTACTCAAACTTAACTCTTTTTTAACAACATGTTTTTGTTTGCATGCTACCAAAATGTAGCTCTTGAACTTAATAGGGCAGAGATCTGTTTATATTATATGCTATTTGGACCTAATTTTATTTAACTGACTTTTCAGGGTACTATTCTCTACTTTTGTATTTGGTACTTGACCAATTCCCCTTCCATACTAAACAGCGATAGCCACATAAACATATTTCTTCATCAAATGTGAAGTATTTTTTACTAGTCTTAGCTCCCAAACCTATTCATTTGGTTGTTCTTGTTATTGAAATTAGGTAGCATATATAAATGTTATGTGAACTAATAAGGTAATTATAGTTTATATTAAAATTATAAAATTATATTGAAAATATATAATATATAAATATAAATATATAATCTAATAAATATAATATATAATATAATGTATATTATAATAAATATAATATAATACATAAAATAAAATATAATATAAAATTATATTGAAAGTAGTCCATGAAGATAATTCACTTTAAGAATGGTACTAACAAAAATATTTAAAAATTGTTAGGAATCCCAGCACTCGGGAGGCAGAGACAGGTGGATTGCTGAGTTCGAGGCTTGCCTGGGCTACATAGTGAGCTCAGAGCCAGCCTGAACTACACAGTGAAACCCTGTCTCAAATAAAAAAATTGTTATGAAGAAATATAAGCAGTTTAAGGGAGAATATATATCTAGAAGTAATACAAGTGGCTTTAACTCTCAATAAAGCAAATAAATAAATAAAGTGAATCTGAAAAATTACCATATACATTATGAATATGGTTTTATACAAGATAGACAAAATATTTTTTCAGTCTTGAACTTCTTCAGTCTTATACTATATTTGTATAACCTAGTATTTTGCATTTATGTGCTCCACATTAAATTTTGTATATTATAGGCTAAACAAGAAAATATTTACTTATGAGATAGATACTACAAGGTATTAAATTTATTTACAGTAATTTTAAGGATATTGGATAATCACTATTATATAATAATGTATCTAATCCCTGGGGTAGAAAATTAAATAAGATACCATTTTTTAAAAGTTTTTTGATACAAGGTCTGGCTTTGTAGCTTTGTAGTTCAGCCTGCCCCTGAACTCACTACATGGACCAGGCTGTCCTTGAACTCAGAACAGTCCTTCTGCCTCTGTGCTGGGATTAAAGATGTGAGCTACCACACCCTGCTTTAAAATGCCAATATTTTAATTTATATAGATGAGTAGACAGTAGACAGGAAGTATATGTAGTAAGCATATTCAAAGGATGCATACTGACTTATCTTTCTAATCTGAAGATATTAAAGTATTGGAAAAATAGAAAGTAAGCTTATGAATAAGTTCAATTATTGATGTTGTTTCACTGAAGATGTTAGATTTTTTTCTTTCTAGTTTAAGAGTTTGTGTGTTCCTTGGTGTCAGCATTACAGTGTTGACTAAGCTGACTTCTCACTGGGAAGTGCGGATATATAGGAATACAAACACACTTTCATTTGTTTGTGGGAAATACTTCCTCTCTGAGAGCAAAGTGGCTTGCCCTGGGCCTTTGATTATTTCCTTGAACTTTTAAGGATATAAGTGATGATGGAAGCTTAGTGAGTGATTTAATGGCTCTTCCAGCCAGCAGATGTTAGCATTGTTCAGTAACCACTCTGTGGATGGATACAGCCAGTTTGAATCAATCAGTCAATATATGTTAACTCATTATCTGATCTGTTTCAAGGATGACATGAAGGGAAACTGTGAAGGGTCTTTGTGCTTAACGAGTAGAGTTCAGGTCTTGTCTGTACCAATGGGATGATTAATTCAAAGATCTTCCTGATGATATCATCCTGTCATAGAATTACAATATCAGTGTGTTGGAGCCTACATAGATAAACTCCACAGTCCTCTGGAAAGTGATGATTTCTAGGCCGCATAATGAATTGTCCTCAAACTTTCCCAGGTAGCTCATAAAGAGCTGTGAACAAAAGCAGCCAGAACAAAAATATGGGTCCATTTATATGATGGTTAAGTGTGAACAGTCAAGATAGTGATTTCTTTGGGGAGGAAGCAGGTGGTGAGTGGAAGGAGGGGAGGGGACCCATGGGGTTGAAGATTGCAGTGCTGATAATATGCTCATGCTGGGAGCCAGTTATGTGAGTGAGTTCAGTGAATCAAAACTTAGCAGTCTGTATTCATGTAGTGTGTGCACTCTGTATGTACATCAAGGCAAACTTAAAAAAAAAAAAGGAAATCTTTTGAAACCCGCTTTGGCCTTGATAGTCCATGCAGCCAGGGTGGTGGCCTGAGTTTCATTTTTAGACCCTGCTTCTACCTCGTCAGCTTTCAAAGTATGACAGATCCAAAGATAAGACGCTCTGAGGTCTGTTTCTTCCTTTGTCTCAAGATCTTGGTTTAGGGAGACCCACTCTAATAACCACATCTCTTTCACTGAATTCTGTCTGGATTTCTTTATGTTTATTTTAAATAAACCATTCTTTTAGGCATATCAGTGATGTTTCTGATAGAGCATGAGTTGCTACATTTTTCATACATTCTACATGTGTAAAACCATCTTTGTAGCCTGAGAGTGTCTGCTATTATACTTGTGTAAGCATTAAAGTGTACGATACTCAGGAAACACATCCCTTTTGCTTTTTGTTGAGTCCAGAGCATATGTCCCGGAGAAAAGTGGAATATGTACATGTATGACTCTAACATGCAGAATTGGACCATTTCAGAAATGGTCGTTGGTGCTAACATGCTTAGTTTCAAAAGAGTCTTTCCTAGGTGAAGAAAATGGAGAAGCAAGGGCAAAGGAGTGCAAGCTTGGAGGAAAGCTAGAAGTTGGCCTCCCATGTTTCTTGGAGACCAGGAGGGATCTGGTGCATGGGCAGGTGGGGCCTCTTCTGGAAGTAGTGGTGCAGCCTCACCTTTCCCTTAGGGATCAGGGAGGACATCACCAGGGTGCTATTTGAAGCCACAGCCAGGTGCAGTACCAGGAGTCTGAAACTGGAATTTTCAGAATGTGCAGTGACTTGGAAGGAGGAACAGGTCATGGATTTTAGTGATTGTCCAAGGCTAACTGGTTCCAGATTATTTAAAGATATGGTCTCTGATTGGCATAGGGTATATTTAAAGATTGACTTCATTCCAGGGCTGTTTCAGAGTGCTGCAAAAAGCACTGGAATTGCTGTGTTTTAAGGATGTTTAGTTTATCCACAGTCACGTCAACATAGCCCTAGATTGAACCCAAAATAACAGCTTTCGAATATCAAAAAATTTGCAAGTAGAGATACATGGAGAACAGCAAGAAGAAACTCTTGATTGCAGTACTTCACCTAAATTAACCTGTGACTGCCTTCAGAGTTTTCAGAGGCAAAAGCCCCTGCACAAACAAGACTGCCACGTCACCCTTCTGGTTCCATCTGGGATCCTTCTCCCTGAAGTCATTTGCACCATTGGATCCAACACTGACACTGCCTAGCATTGAGAAGGAGGCCCCACCTGATTCCTTGTCTGCATGCATCAGGTGGTGGCCTGCTGCTCCATTCAGAGGAGGAGAACCACATCTGTGAATTGATGTACCAACAGCTAAAATTAGTTATGTCACCACCCACTTTGTTCACTGTGGAAACCTGAGTTGAGAATGACATTCTCAGTCCACTGGCTCCTGAGGTTACCACTGTTAGCAGATAGAGGGGCCCTAACACTGTGTAAGTGGAAATTCTAAATTAACATTAGTAGCCAATGGCATATTGCCTGAACTTTTTACTGATTAGATAATTTTACTGATGTTAAGATTTATAAAATGCCCACTGACATACACTGGTCTTATTTGTTTAGGGTATTTTCTGTTTATTTTATTGACTTGGATAAAGATGAATAATCTTATTTGTCCAGTCTTTGTATATTTGGTCAGGAGAGAGAATTTTGAAAGGAAAGCAGTGAAGTACACCAGGGTTTTAGCAGAGGCAGACTGCAGTTTGTGTCTCTCCTTCATCATTCAGTTTTCTAAACTTCTAAATGCCTTTCTGTGGTACCACATGGATGCTCCTCTTTCGCAGTGAGCATCTCTGAGTAATTTATGATAAATAATGAAATGGTGTTTCCTACAATGCCCAACAAATGGCCGATCATTGTAAGTCTAAGGAGCTCTATTACTTCTAAATGACCAGATAACACAGAAATGTTAACCCTATACAGAAGAGGTCAAGCAGACCATGCTGCTTTAGAGGCCCAGGCTTCCTGCTGCAGCTTCTCATGGGTTTTCTGCATCTGAGCCGGGCAAGCACTGATGCCTAAGAATTTCCTTAATAGAATGGCAAAGAGGAATTTCAGCCTTTCAGCTCCTTCAACTGATAGAAGCAATATGGCTTATTCCTAGTAAGGTAGACAAGGAACATGTAAAATTTGTTTAAAATTTGAAACCCCAAGATAAATTTTTATAAATCATGTTTTGGGGCCAGGGATTAGCTCAGTGATTCTGCTCCCAGCCTTGCAAGTGCAAGGTCCCAAGTTGGATTCCCAGTACCAATAATAAAAAAAAAAGTATATGTAAATGTTATACAGAAAGTGAGTCTGATGCTCTTTACCAATGAAATTTGAGATACTAGGATGCAATCATGTGAATATTGTGCTTGAGCATGAATCCTGAAAATAAATTTTGAAAACATTAGAGTAATTTTACCTGATATATGTATCTCAAAAAAATTTTACCTTTATATGTATCTCAGATTTTCTTTTCAAAATCAACTTCTGCAGTGATAGTTGTATTCTTTCTCTTATCCTCCTCTACAGAAATAGATATCAAACACACACCCATTTGCAATTCGTTTCTCTTCGGTGCTACGGAATGCATTTGTGCATGCTAAATGATGTTCACAGTGCGTGTGTGTGTTTTATACACTGGTTGCCATAAAATAGCTACACATTTATGTGTTGAAGACTTTAATTGTTCGCTGCAGAATGTCTTTATGTATTGCACTCCCATTGTGAAAATTGAATTAAATTGCCAATCTGTGAGCTGTGTGGTGAAAGGAGGGCCTCCACGTGAGCAGGCCATTGAAAAGGTGATCTCTGGCCACTAATACTTTTCACTCAGAACATTTGCTGAGTTTTAGCACAGTTCCTTCACATTTCCCCAAACTTATTACTTTGCTACATAAAATCCTTGGTTACTCTACCAGAACTATTTCATTCCTCTACAAGGTATGTAGCAGATTACATTAAAACCGACTGTACATGTTCACTTTTAGAAGAGTACTCTAGCAGTCTCATCAATTTCTTCTCACTGCTGTGCTGAAAAGTCCACTTTCATGCTCAGTTATCAGCTGTGTGTGATCAAGCAAACCTCTTGACCTTCACAAAACAGAGGTGCTTTCATTGCAGGGAAGCCGGGCTATTAGACTAAGTTTTTGCTTTCAGATGACAGAGGATTGCTGCCATGTGGTGGGAGAGAAAGATTCAAAGAAGGAAAGTGAGCCCCACAGCTGTGGCTCTGCCAGTACACACCTGCTGGGCAGCTGAGTGCCATTGCCAGGACAGCCACCTCCAGGTCTCTGAGCAAACTTGGAAGTTGTATGGCTTCCCCTCTCTTCTCTCTGACTGAGTTCCTCTTTGATGTTCTGCTGTTTTATACACTGTGAGCAAAAGACCTTGGTGAAGTTGAGAATGTTGGTCTCCCATCTCTAGGGTGGGATTTCCATCAAGACTGGGGAGAGAGAGGTTGGGGATGTAGCTCAGTGGTGCTACCACCTGCCTGGCAAGTGCAAGGTCCTGGGTTCGATCTCCTCTTTTCCACAAGAAAGAAAAAAGATAAAACATCAGAATAGTATCCATGATAGATAGATGATAGATAGATAGATAGGTAGATAGATAGATAGATAGATAGATAGATAGATAGATAGATAGATAGATAGAACAAGAAAAAGGAAACAAAACGTGTAGGTAGCAAATGGGGGAGTTGTATTTTGGGTAGGGAAACAGAAAAAAATGAGCAATTGTATCATATACTGATAGAAATTCTTAGTGTTGAGTGTGATCATGTTGTGTCTATAAAATGTACCAATAAATAATTCAATTAAAAATTTAAAAAATAGGGCCAGAGATTTAGCTAAGGGTTCTGGTGCCTGCCTAGCAAGTGCAAGGTCCCTGGTTTGATCCCAGTAACCACATACAACAATATTGGGTGTGGTAGCTCACACCCATCAGCAATCAGTACCACAAACTCAATGCTAGGCATGGTGGCTCATGCCTGTAATCCCAGTGCTCAGGAGACAGAGTCAGGAGTATTGCTGAGTTCCAGGCTTGCCTGGGCTCTGTAGTGAGCTTAGGGCCAGCCTGAACTACAAAGTGAGACCCTGTCTCAAAAAAATAAATAAATAAATAAAAAATTAAAACAATATATAAAAAAATAGAAGACTGAGGGGAGAGCTTCTTTTTGGAAGGCTCAGCATTATCTCCCACAAAAGTTGTATTTGCTACATGTGCTGTCTTCTTCTAGGAAAATTGGGAAGGGGAGAATTTCAAGATTTGGAGAGGGAGAAAAGTACTTAAGGTCCAGAGGGCACCCTTGCGCAGTTTCAGGTGCATAAGCTCAGCTGTGCTACTCAGTACTAATAGAACATTCCTGAGAGGTCATTTGAAGTTCAGACAGTTGCAGAATATTTGGTACATTGGGCAGGAGCACTGCTCAGAGGCACAAACTGTTAACATTTCTGTTACAAAACATTTTTAAGAAATGGAGGTGAGGCAAGGGGAAAGCAAGGGCTGTCTAATTATATAGTATTGCTCTGTCAGTGGGAATTGGTTAGTTGGTTATATTAAAAAAGAATTCCAAACCCATCCTCAGATACAAACACAGACAGTACATATACACATATAGAAATATGTAGATATTACAGTAGATAATGACAGTGCATGCATGAGTGTATGTATATATAGGAAATGGGTATGCAGAGTCCTGAAAGAATTACTTACTGCTGGGCACAAAATGTTTTATTTGGAAGTATAAATGAATTCATGTAGTGATAATCTGAGTTATGATATCTTATTCCTTAATTAGACTTCGTAAGTGATGATTTAGGAAAGAGTGCTACAAGAACAAAAGAGGACTAGGAAATGGTATATCTAGGCCAGAGTTAGGAGTGTGTTTTTTTTTTTTTTTTTTTTTTTTTGAGGCAGGGTCTTGCTTTGTAGTTCAGGCAGGCCCTGAGCTCACTATGTAGCCCAGGCAAGCCTCAAACTCAGCAGTCCTCCTGTCTCTGCATCCCGAGTGCTGGGATTATAGGCGTGAACCACCACGCCTGGCAGGAGTGTGTTCTGGGGTAAAGCAACTGCATCCTGTTATATTGGGTAGCCTGGGGACTTGGATCTCATTCACTGGATTAGAACACAGCTCTGAGCTGTGACAAAGTAGTAGTTCAGTGGTAGTTCAAACTTGAAGTGGCTACTTAATATTTTTTCCACTGTCCTCTCTTATTAGGTGCACTTATTATTACAGTGTTCTCTCTATAGAAAATTAGAAATTTAAGCCATGAAAAGTAAAATCACCTACCTACCTACCTACCACCTTGCAGTAATTACTCTTTATATTTTTTAAATAGTAGCCAGTTTTTTTGTGTTTTAGATATGCATTCTATACATAAAAGTGAAATTACACATTAAGACTTCTATAGGGTAGTGTTTGGTATTTATATTAGAATATTTCTTTGCCAAGAATACCTCAAATCATATTCTTCATGGCTCTCTACGGAAATCTATAGACATATTGAAATACAATATGCTTATCATTTGTTGAGAATTTAATAGTTCATTTCCATTTGGTCATTAATATCTAAAATTCTACCCTGCATATTCACACCATGGAATGGGAATTTTGAAGCCAGTTTGTATAAAAAATAATTTTTAAAAATGAAATTTCTGAATTCTCATCCAGAAAAATTGAGCAGTTCAGTCCTGCCAGGAAAGCATCAACATGTCTGTAGTTCCACAACCCCTGAGGTCCTAGGTATTGTCTGTGTTTAACAGCCAAACAGCTAAAGCTTTGGCCTTCAGGAAAGCATCAACAGAATGTCATGTTGGTGACTCACCCTTTCTTCTCTAACTAGGAAAGAGGTAGGCTCTGTTAGCTAGAGCTGGAGGCCAGGGCAGTGAACTCGTCCTGTCTGCAAGCCTTCAGGGTATGATGCTTCCACATCCCCAGGGGCATCTTCGTCAGCTAGTGGGGAGCCTCGAGGTGCCACAGGTGCTCTGAGCATTTACTGCTGAAGGTTCCTTCTCTGTCCCAGAACAATCAGGTGGTTCAGGGTGAGGGTGGAACCTCCAGTGGTGAATGAAGTGTGCCTGGTGTTCACTAAGCGAGCATGGGAGTTTCTGCAGTCAGCTCAGGCTGCTAGCATGGAACATAGTAGTGGACCACAGGTCTCCTTCTCACTGGTACAGAAGCTAGAAGTAGAATACACAGTGTTAGAGGCAGGGTACCTTCACCTCTTTTCATAGTTGGCAGATGCTTGTCTCTGAGGTCTGTGCACTTCTCAGAGGGTTTTTTGTCTCGGTGGATTTGAGTCTAACCTAGTAGACTCATTTTGAATTAAGCATCTCTTGCCCTCTGTCAATGAAGTCACTTTCTGAGGCATCAGGAAATTGAGCTTCCACATAGAAATGGGGAGACATAGTTCAGCCCATTATAGATGCTCCAGCACCTTCACATAGACAAATCAAAACAATTTCAAATAATACAAAGGTCAGAAGTTGCCATATTCTCTGAGTAGAGACAGTACCTGGGGGTGCTTCTCCTCCCCCATCCTTTCTAAGATGTCCCAGTATTCCGTTCTTCTGCTGCTTTGTTGGCCACGTTTGTGCTTCACTGTGGGGTGGGTGTGGAGCTAGAGGAGAGGTTCCTTCTGGGAAGGTCTGGCCTCCAGAAGCTGCATGTCCAGTGCTTTTCCAACTAACAGGTGTATGGAAACTCAGTGAGCTCCTGGGTGTTGGAGAGGTAGGTGGGCATCAGATCACCATGTAACCCTGGCTCTTTAAATGCCCTGTGAAAAAAGACACTACCTCAGAAAGAGTGGGGCAATATCAACAAACTCAGCTCCCAGTCTTTTGCATTATTTCCTTTGTTTTGCAGTAGCCCCATTACAAGCAAGGAATCTCTGCTTCACCTCGCAGGGTGGCCAGGCTGGGCACCTCTCCCCTGGCACACCACTGTGACTCAGCTCACATGTCTATCAGTTTGCTTTAGATTTAAAAATCTGACTCTTGGGCCGGAGGGTCAGCTCAGTGGTTCTGGCGCCTGCCTCGCAAGCATAAGGACCTGAGTTCGATCCCGGTTACCACATATAATGCTGGGCGTGGTGGCTCACGCCTGTAATCCCAGAACTCGGGAGGCAGAGACAGGAGGATTGCTGAGTTCGCGGCGGCTTGCCTGGGCACCATAGTGAGCTCAGGGCCAGCCTGAACCACAAAGCAAGACCCTGTCTCCAAAAAAAAAAAAAAAAAAAAAAAAAAAAATCTGACTATTAAGGCTTGAGATTGACAAATAGGACCTTCACTGTCAGACTTTTAAACTGAGGGTTGTTGCCTTAGCATGTATTTATTTTTTCCCATTAAGAAAACAAACTTGCAGACATTATGTCACAGAGAGATAAATTCTAATCACACCCCAAATGGATTGATGTGCACACATTTGGTCCAGATACACTCTGCACTGATTCCATGGACTCTTTGTTGGATTCCATTTATTTTGGATGTTAATTTTTTGTTTTGTTTTCCACTCTAGATGCTATTACCATCTAATTAGGTTGAAAATCAGCAATTAGAGTTGGAATGTGTAGAATGGTTGTTGCTTTTCTTTAGATCATAGCCACACTTTTAATGATGAAGTCTCATCAGTCTGTTTGTGAGAATGTGTATTACAGAAGGGGCTGTAGATGTCAGTCAGGAACATCAGGTTGAATCTAGGCTTTGCTTTTATTAAATATGTGAGGTTAGTGGCATCAGCCTCCATGAACTCCATTTCCTCATTTATAGATGCTGAAATAATGCCTAGTTCCCAGCCAGTAAGGCTGTGGTACATGCTATAGTTATTAACAATCTCATAAACCAAGGTGCTATGTGAATAATAATTTACACATTAGAGGCCAAAGGCTGATTGGCTGCGGGAGAACTGGGGCAAAGTGAAGCCATACAGAGAGGTTGGATGGGATTGCATAGGATGGGCTAACTCCAAAATTTAAATTGGGAAACTTAATTCAATCATTAAGATGAAATACTACTATGTGTAGGAACTGTAGCTAGAAAGCACTGCAGGGAAAAAAAGGATGATGTGGAAATTTAAAGCCCATGACAATGTTGAATAGAAAAACCCAGTACATACCATCAGGCATTTGGACATGAATTTCTCAGCCTCTGAGAAAGGCAGAGGTGCCAGTATACCCTTCCTGTGCAGCTGCCCCGGAAGTGTGACACACTTAGTCTGAGTCTACTCAGCATCAGTCTCTGATACTTTGGTTCCTGACACAGTGATATCAACAGAAGAGGATGAGTACCCTGGTCTTCAGGCTGATTGTTCTTAAGAACTGTTTCTCAGGGCTGAGTAGTGAATACTTTTCTGAAGAGTTTCCTTCACAGTGTATGTTGATAGATTTTGCCAGCTAATAAGCAAGATTTGATATGCTGAGATGAAGTTAGATGATTTATCTTGCTGGTGAAAGGTAAAATTCATCTTCTTGACTTTTTCTGATCTCTTCTCACTTTCCTCATTTCTTTATAAATACTTTTTTTTTTTTGAGACAGGGTCTCGCTTTGCAGTTCAGGCTGGCCCTGAGCTCAGTATGTAGCCCAGGCAAACCTCAAACTCAGCAATCCTCCTGCCTCTGCCTCCTGAGTGCCGGGATTACAAGCGTGAGCCATCATGCCCGGCTCTTTATAAATACTTTTAAAAATTTTGGATGTAGTAGGATTAATTTTCAGAGGATGAAAATTTAAGGCTTTGTTTTCTTTTGTTTATATCACAGCATTTTGAGGCAGAAAATGTTCCTTAAGGCTAAGGCAGCATGAATCTGTTCAGAGAAGTTAGTGGCATGAGCAGGATACCTCATTCCTCTCTCACAGAGCCTCTCTGAAAAGCCTGTATTTTTCAGCTGCTTAGTAAGGACTGCTGTTGTGGTTTGGATCTGAAAAGGCCCCTTATAGGCTCATATGTTCAGAAATGGGCTTTGAGAAGGAAGCCCTGTCATGTGATGTGCTGTTGCGGCACACCCAGTCAGAGGAGACGGCTTACTGGGGTTGTGGTACTTACCTCCTGACTCAACCAGCCTCCATGGCCTAGGCAACTTTCCTCCATGATACCTTCTACCACACCATGTCTGCCATGGAGCTGACCAGCCATGGACTGAACCCTCTGAAACTATGAGCCAAATAGATAATTTCTTAATTGAAGTTGTGGCTTTCAGGCATTTTGTTGGAGCCATGGAAAGGTGAGCAATGCACTCAATTTCTGACATATGTCATCTTTGGTGCCCAGCACAAGGATGACAAGAGCCATGGAGATTAATGTAAGCTTAGGCCACTTTGAACTTCCATTTTAATAAAGATGTCAGGTGTCAATAAGAAAGGTAATTTCTGTGACTGAAAAATGCCAAACAGGTTAATAGGACAGCAAATTTGAATTTGTGTGGGTGGAATAGGAAGACTTAAGGAAGTTTGTGATAGAACTTGAGCTCCCAATGATGAGAAGACAGATGATGTGAACATCTGAGGAAGAAGAGTACCAGAACAAGGAAGAGAAAAACCATGGGAATTGAGGGACAGAAAGATGGTCAGTGCATAAGCATAATAAGCAAACATATCAGAGAATGTCAGGAAGTGAGGTGGGCAAGGTGTGCAAAGCACAGAAGGAACTTGGGCTCAGGGAGGCTCTGATATAGCTTATTGGAGGCTCACTTTGGGTCTGTGTGGAGCTGTAGCCCAGAGGATTAGGAAGTATAACTTTGATGGGAAGATTAGCCAGGGGGCCACTGTCAGATTCCAGCCAAGAGATGCTGGAAGCTTGGGCAGCAGTGGGCACATGTGGCAGGAGTGAGGTACCGTTTGGATGGAACGTGTCTTAGAGGGAAACAGAAGGATTTACTGGAAGGAAAATGAGGAACAAGAAATCAAAGACCCTTTCCTAGATTTCTGTCTGGAGTAAGAGGTGGATATTGGCATCATTCACCTAGATAGGAGTGAGAATAAGCAGGATTTGAAGAATTCAGTGGGAGGTAGTGGTGAAAGAATAGTTTCATGCACCACTGTTCTTCCAGCTTGTTAGATGTGTGAGTCGACATATTTAGAAGATGATTGGAAACAGTACAGAATTAATTGAAAAAAACAGTGTTTACAAAAAAAAAAAAAAACTAGTGGTATGGAGCAGTACACATGAAAACTCTTACCATCAATGAAAACCTGTAACACCACATGACTAGGGGAGTTTCTTGTAGATTCGGTGGGGTGAGCATGTTAATCAGTACTTCTTGAACTGCACACACTTGAGTCCGATGCAGGAGATACCAAAACTCATGGCTAGGCTCCATGGTAGACCATGGTAGATGGGGTGGGTGAGAGGTATGAGTGGTTTCTAAAGTCCCATAGGTGATTGTGAAGTGACAGTGGGATTACATGGAGGGCAAGGAGGTTGTGCTGATCTACAGGGGCAGCCCTGGCACAGACAGGGTTGTACCTCACTCAGGAGAGCTCCAGGACTCTTGTGCTTCAGGCAGAGGGGAGACAGGAAGTGAGGGAAGGCTATGTGCTATAGCGGTGCAGATGGAAGTCACATGAGTGACGACCGACCTGGGAACCAAGGCCACTGACGCATCCAGCACCAGGGACCTCGCAGGAGAGGACAGTGCCCTTCAGAGGACGTGAGAGTCACTTCCTCCCCATGCTGTTGCTTTCTAACAAGCCAAGCACAGAAGTTGTCCAGCCTGAGACTCGCCTCTTACAGCGGATGTCCCACTCACATCCCCTCCCTCTTGCCAGAAATCATGCAATCCATGTGGGCAAAATTATTTACAGAAAATGTTAACTTTTCCTATTTCTGACCACCTAGCTCTTATTATGTTGCCCAGTGTTATCAAATACAGGGTGCAATGGGCTGGAGTATGGGATGATGTGAAATATTTTAATATGTGTGTTCTGTCCAATAATTCCACTTTAAAATGTATTTAAAGAAGTTTTGTTTGTGCAAGAAAGTTTATCACAGAAAAAACTTGTAAGAGATTGCTGATACAATTTTTGTTCACCATGTAGGCATTACAGCTCACTTCCATAAAATCACAATGCCAAAAATAAATTATACTATGAGAGGTATGAAGAGTAGATATAAAGATGTGACTGTTTTGTGAAATAAACATTGGGCATAAATTATAAAATTATTAAAAGCAGTGTGTGCTGCCGGGCGTGGTGGCTCACGCCTGTAATCCCAGCACTCGGGAGGCAGAGACAGGAGGATTGCTGAGTTTGCAGCGGCTTGCCTGGGCACCATAGTGAGCTCAGGGCCAGCATGAACTACAAAGCGAGACCCTGTCTCAAAAAAAAAAAAAGCAGTGTGTGCTAACTGATGTGATTATGATCAACTTTAATTTTCTTAACTATTCCATTTGTTTCTTTCCTCTCTTTATACTTCTCTTAACTTTTCAGTTCAGATTGTCCATGATTCCAGTAAGAGTTGAAATAGTGCTTTAGAAGTGATTGATCAATTCTCAGTTTTAGATCATGTCACAAGTTTTGTTGTCTTTCTCTGAATTTGGAGTAAGACCATCTGCTTCTTACAGGTCCTCCAGGAAATAAAGTAGATAACCTTTGGGAAATGTTGTTGTTTAATCCCTGATTTTTCCAGGATTCCATCTTGCCTCAACTTCTAATGAACTTTGTTCCATTAAAGTTATATTTTTCACATAACATTTTGTTAGTTTGGATTAGAATGGTAAAGTAGATAGACGTAAGATTTATCATTTGTGTTTAATTCATTGGAAAAAACTGGTGCTTTAGAAAGATGAACTGTAAGTTTTCACAGTGTTTCCATGGCTCTGTCTCAGTGATCAGCCCGGGTCCAATATCACTTTGGCTAAGAAGGGGGAGGGAGGACATGCTGGACACTGCAGGAAAGATCTTGTGCCCTAATTAAAGGAGAGACAGCCTTTGGAGAGATCGCATGTGCTGGGCAGTGCTTCATGGGTTTCAGTGGGATTGCGATGCTCAAGGCAGCAGCAGCCATCCTGAGACCTTGTAACCTGCAGCTTGAGATGAAGGGCTGACCACTGACTGGTGAGTCTGTGAGCTGCCGGAGCAGCCAGAGACTCCTACTGCTGGTCATCTTGCTGATAGCTGGTTCATATAGTCTGCATGTCTCCAATGCTTGTATAAAGTCAGACATGTGCACTTGACCTCAGTTGTGTTCTTGATGTTGGGCTCTCCCAAAACAAATAGAAAACTGAGAAAAATCTTCCGTGTATTTATATATTTTAAACATGCATGACAGCAAAATTATTTTAATGTACTTCTTTCTATAAATGGCTTGCTGACTTGGCAAAATAATTTCATTTACTGTTCATGCAAATTTATTGCTGAAAGTCCCTGCAGAAACCAAGCCAGATGAATCTGTGAGAGATGTGAATGTTAGACAACATTGCATGTTATGAATTTGCAGGGCTCCAGACCCAACATTACACCACCCAGTGCTCATCCATGCTAGCAGGGCTGTTCCTGCCGAGGTTTGCAAGTGGTCACTGATGCTTACTGTCCCTGCAAATCTCACTGAGTTTCTATAAAATGTTGATGTTATTTATAGACTGACAGTATAGAAATCTATAGCTAAAATTAGGCTGTCATCAATTTGTTTGAGGGCTTTGTAGGCTTCATTTAACAAAGTTTTCTGCCCTGAGAATAAGTGTTTCAAGTGACAGGTGAGTTCATCAGGTAATTTGAGAAAGTGCTAACCATGAAGATATGCCAGGCATGTGCTGTTATTTGTGAGTGTGACTGAAATGCTAGCATATTTTCAGTAAGAAATAGTAATGACAGAAAGTGATAAGTTTTAGAGAAGGCTTTGGTGAAATGATTTTCCCCTTAGGATTACATAAGCTTTTTACTTATTTTTAATAAGTATTAAGCAATGATCTGATGAGCACAATTCTATATTTGGAAAATGAAAATCATTTATTGATTCTCCTTGATGAGGTCAGGACCCCTGGTGGAGAAATTTTAAGGGGGAAGGAAGCCAGAATGGGAAGTGCAGAGTTAAATTAACACAGTACACTGTCACAGGTGCTGATGTCACACACGTGCTGCTAGTGACTGGTGGCTGTGGTCTGTGGGAACTGAAAGGCTGTCCTTCATGGTTATTGCTGCCTCAATTCCCTGCCCCTCCCCGGAAGCAGGAAGCAGGACAGCTGCCAGTGCCTCCTTGCGCTTATAGCATCAAGAAGAGAGCAGGTGACACTGGTGCCAGAAACTGGGTCAGTATGTCCAGTTTCTAATAAGGAATGTTGGCTTCATATTAATAAAATAGCTGTATATATGTGCATGCTTCCCCAGGAGGTAGAAAAATTTAGTGCATGAAGTCTTAAGCAGAATCTTTGACAAAGTCACTGGAGTCTGAAAATTGTAACAAGAGTTTGCAGGAGGTGGGGAGGGCTAGTCTGTTTCAAAACTCATGGCTTTAACAGAAAGAGCACTCAGGTTGGTTGGTAGTGGGCTCACCTAGCCATACCTTTGGCTTCAGTGTTTATTCTGCCTGACTGCAGTCCCAGTAGGTTTTGTGTATGTGTTTGTGTGAGTGTGTATGAGTGTGTTTGTGTGTACTTGTGTCTAGTTTTAGGTATAATAAGCTAACTTCCACAGAGAAGCTGGATTTTAGGCATCATGGGATTGCAGTTACTGAAAGGAAGAGGGCTTTCATGATATTTGCAAAAAGGTCTCTGCGTGTGTTATGAGTTTCCTCAACTAATCGCTGGATGGCTGATCTTACAGGGTACTATATTATTCCCTTTTGCTCACAGATGGGGTTCTCATGCTCAGTTTTGGCAACCAAGATTTTCTTCCTAAATAAAAGAAAAGAAAAGAAAAGATTATTTGCTAGGATAAATAGACAAGCAGGGAGGAGGTTTCAGATGTGCTTGGTACCGAGAGCTCTAGTTCTGTGCACTGAGCGTGTTTCCCCAGCTCATATGTTGAATCCTCACCCTTCATTGATGGCATCTGGAGGTGGGGCTTTGGCTGCATGGTGATGGTGAGATGGAGCCCTCTTAAAGGAATTAGCATCCTTCTGAGAAGAGATACAAGAGCGTGTCGATCTCTGCATTTGGCCATTTGAGGATACAGGGAGCAGGCAGCTGTGTGTAAAGTGGGATGGGAGTTTTCAGATGAGCACCCTCCAGGACCTTGACCTTGGGCATCCTAGCGTCTCTACAAATAGGAGAAATAAATGTAGATTGTTTACACTTTTCAGACTATGGCACAATGGTTATGGGTGCTAGTGTGAAGACACCTGGTTTTCAGAGTGAGACACTGATGGCAGATAGGATGGGTGGTTTTCCCCGGTGGTCACAGGAGGAGAGGGCATTTGTGAATCAAGTGATTATAACCACCACCTCACTAGCTGTAAAATATTCACCACTGGTCAGGAAGTTCCAAAGGAAGCCAATAAAAGTAAAATAATGCTGACTTATCTACACTTACTGAGAATTTTCTAAGAATTTGTCAGGGATTATAGACCACATCTCACTCACTTCTTCCTCTGGTCTGCTGGGCCAGGTGTTTGTTATCATCTCTTCCTCTCTGGAGGGGAATCTACAGTGAAGAGCAGATCTCCCACAGCCACCAGTCACTAGCAGCATGTGTGTGACATCAGCACCCTGTGACAGTGTACTATGTTAATCTAATCTGCACCTCTCATTCTTGCTTCCTTCTCCCTTAAGATTTCTCCACCAGGGGTCCTGACCTCATCAAGGAGAATCAATAAGCATTCTCATTTTCCAAATATAGAACTGTGCTCATCAGATCACTGTTTCTTTTGAGCAACTGGCCTAAGTTCTCCCTATTGTGACAAGGAGGGGTCTTCTTGCACAACCAAGGTTATAATATAAAAATCTCTTGTCCCTCACGAACTGCTCACTTAGGCATTTGACTCCAAAAAGGTATTCACACTACATATTCTCCAGCAAATAAAGAAATGGGTATCTTTTTCTTCCAGCCCCAGGGCACTTGTTTTCCAGGCATGTGTTCACCACCCAAGCTGCATGTGCGTGACATGCTTTTGTATCTCAGGAGCATTCCCTGATAAGAGCAACAGGGAAAGGCCAGCTGTTTTTCTCATAGGAGATTAGGCACAATCCATGTATGCGGCTGTTCTCCATTCTCACTTATAGTTGCCAAGCAGTGGGTTAAAATGATAAAAGAAAACAAAATTAAATAAGCTGGTGCAAATATATCACAACCAACTTCCAGAAGGGAGATAAGTGCTGCATGGAGCCAACGAATCCTCCCAGGTTGTTGTTGCTGGTGTTTCTATTTGGCTAGCAGTGCTTAACATAGGTTGAAAGATAAAAGTTTGCTGAGAACCGTAAATCATACGGTCAGCATTGCACAGTTTCAAACACTCCAGTAAACCCATCTGGAGAGTTTCAGCTGCTGGAGCTTGGCTGCCTCATTAGCTGTCTCTGAAAGGCCTTGCCCAGGCAATAGCACAAATCGCTGTTGTTCCAGGGCAGTGGTGCAGAGTGGAAGAAAACAAACATGTTCAACGGTGTTGTGTTTTCCATGTTAAAAATCTAAAGATGGAAGCAGAGTTATTCAGTTTTTCCAGCAGAGGACCAAGCCTCATGCTAAATATTCACATCAGTTATTAGTGCTACTTAGGAAGTACTGATCAGAGAGGGGAATCTTGGGGCCACCATAATGGATGTGAATACATCCAGCTTCCAGATTTCAGGATGTACCTTCATAATTATCTCCAGAGATGCTTATCCCTGTATAACCTGAGTTTGGATGGGTCCCAGCCCAGTCCTTGTGCCTTGTTTGAGTCTCTTGTCTCTTCAGTGGCAGCTGCGCAGTCTCTGACAGCTTAGTTTCAGATCTTCCATTCTATGTTTAGGTGGTGCTAGGCGTTTAAGTGCTATCTCATTCTTACTGAAATTCTACCTCTACCCATGTTCTCTGCCATATTCTCTGGAGCTAAATAATAAACCTATAGTCTTTACAGTGACCTCCGACCTTTTCATCTTGAAACAAATCAGTAGTTTCACCAGTTTCTTTTCCTTCATGACCCCCACTTTACGTGCTCTTTTGAGAAGCTGAGTACTTTGAGCTCTCAGTTTTCCCTTGCAAATAACCATGGTCTTTTCCAAGTCATTTTTTGTGAGCCCTGTTCCTTATTTGTAAGATCAATATGTCCAATGTATCTGCCTGAATGTGTTGCTAGGAAAATGAAAGTTAATGTTGGTTAGTTATTGGTATCGTCCAGGTCTGTTTGTTGCTAGGTCTAGGACTGAAGACGAGGTAGGTCTTCCAGACGAGGGTTCCTGTTGACTCTTCCATACAGGGTATTAGTATCTCCTCCCTGCTTCATATCTGTCATGATTTTACTGTCACATCTAACTTCATCAAAGGAGGAAAGACATTCACTTGGCCAAATTTCTTCATAATCCACATTGTTCCTAAGTGAGCAGTCCTTGTTTTTTATTTACTCATGCCTGACTCCTCATTTTCTCTCTAGGTCATAGAGGCTGTCATTTTAGCCTCAATGTAAATCGCCTGTTTTCAGAGTTCCTTTGAAATGCTCCAGGTCTCCTATCATTCTAGGTCTGTGAGCCAAGCTGTGATCTGAAGACCTTCCGGCTTACTGATGTGTGGTTCCTTGGATCATAGGCCTGAGTTAGAAGACTGAGATGCAAAGTTCCTTTTTGTGTGTGTGTGTTCATTCCAGCTTTTTCCTCTGTTGAATTCAGAGAGAAGTTTAAAGACAATATCTGGTTCACGTCTGCTCATGTAGTTTGTGTCACCCAGGCAGGAGATGGAAGGGTGTTTTGCATAGTGCAGTGGAACAGGACTGAAGAAACCACTTGGGTCTGTGCTGTATTCCCACCAGTTTTCAGTTCCTTCCAGAGGTGAGGGCAGTTTTTTGCTCTGTTCTAGAGGCCATTCTTCCTAACCAATCTGTGGCAAGTTTTTAGTTTTGTTTTCATGTCCTTTAAAGACATGTAACCTCACCCTGGGCTCAGTTGGCATTCGGAATGTATTTTGTTCTGTTCTACATTGAGACTGTGTGTGATGGTGTAATTAGAATTTTCCTTTTATAAGAATTTTTCAAATCATTTGGTCTACCTGTTGTTTATTATAAAAGCAGACTTATACAAACAAAAGTAGACTCCAAAATTTTGTAGCCTTATGTTTTATAATTTTTGGTGGTATTTTTAAGGTATGCTTGATCAAATTGACTTTTTTGGCATAAGCAGGCTTTTCTAAGTATATTCTATGTCTTAATTATTGCATTATATAAATATCTCTTTATAGTGTACCTAAATAATAAGGTTGTTAGAAGAATTAAATGCATATTATAACTCCTCTGTCATTGAGTATTGTGAAACTCTTAGAAGAGTTTCTGGCATGTGTTCATTGAGTATTGGCTCATCTTGCTATTGGTATCATCGACATTGTTTTCATTGAAAAAGAAAATTCCATTTCCAAAGGAAAAACAGAGCTGCCTCTTTTATGCCATATGCAGCTAAGTGTTCCTTTCCCATATGTTGTGTGTATCTTAAATCACAATTGTCACTTCCATGAAGTGCTCATTGTTCCCCCAACTGATATTGTTGGGGATACTATTTCACATAGGATATTGAAAAGAATGCTTTGAAGGAGACAGCACTGGGGGATCATGAGCATGTCAAAACCTTGATCCATGAGTGTCCATGGCCAGCGCAGCCTGTATGGAAGCACTGTGAGTTACCATGGTAGACAGTGGGGACAGATGACAGCTCACAAGGTCTGAGACAAGCTGAGGGTTGACCACAATAGGAAAGTGGAGTTTTTTTCTGTGAAAGATGGGAAACCGCTTGAAACTGCTGAGCATATGATACTCCTGTGTGGAAAAAAGATGATTGATAGGCAGAATGGAAGCAATAGAAGTATTTTAACAGTGATCCCAGTGCTCTTGGTGAAAGGTGCTTTTCTTTTGGGTTGGAGCAATAGTAGAAGAGTTAGGTGTAGCATGTTCTGATGGGAAAATACACTATATTGAAGGTGGTATCCATAGAAAATAGTTGTGTAGGGCAGGCAGGAGCAAAGAGGTTAGGCAGAAAGAGAAATCAAGTTTGACTTGGGTGATGTTCTGATTGTTTTCTTTAATCTGCGAAAGCTGGGTGAATGGTAGTGCTAGTTGAGAAGGCAGAGGATGGGAGAGGTTTGGAGTAGGAAATGTAGACGTTTGATTTAGGATCTGTTACACTTGGGATACTTGTAGTACTTCCATTAGGATGCATTTGTACAATGTAGTATATGTTCCTAAGAAATACTTTTCATCACCTGAGGAGTTTTCTAGCTTCCATTTACAACTTGTGTCATACCTGACCTATTTTTAGGAGAATATCAATTATTTAAGGGAAAAAGCACAAAATAAAAATTTAAACAGACCAAGTAATAGGCCTGGTTTTTAACTTTTTATTTGTTTCTTGTAAGAGGTATGAGAGACCTGGATACATAATTAAAAGAAAATACAGTAACTTCTAAATATACATGTTAATTAGAAGCTTGACACTGTACTTTTTAAAAGAAAAAAATCATCTCAAATGACAATGGTAAAATATCTAGTAAAGAATAAGAATAGCAGAGGATGATGGGAATTTCAGGTTAGAAATGCTTAATAATTTAAAAGCTTAGAATATTGTAGCTAGCTACACTTTACTGGTTAGTTACATTTTAAAATATATTTGTATAAGTTTATATTTCATGTCAGAAATTATGTAAGTACTATTTTGATCACATTATAACACTGAGCATCAACTTAGTAGAAGGATTAAAAAAAGAAGCCTCTAATGAAACTACCCCTAAAGGAAACAAGGCCACAGAATCTTCATATATATATATATATATATATATATATATATATATATATATATATGGCCTTTTGACTATGAATCAGAAACTGTACTTTGCAGAATTACTTCTAGCTCTGAGAAACTCATCGGAAAAACCATTTTAAAAAATTAGTAGTGCAGTTTCTCAGTTTGTGTATCAAATTTGTAGACTTCTTAGTACCATTTTTCCAAAGTTTTCGAAGTTGGGGCTTAGAAGTTTCATTTTGGATCATACCTCAGGCACCATAATTTGTAAGGTTAAGTACAATGAAATGACTTTCAAAGAACAAGAGGAACCAACATACCTAGCTGTTTTTTTTATTTTGGCTTAGTGGGTACTTTGTAACAGATAAGCCCTCTTTTATTCATTGGTACTTTGACCTTCATTGTAATCTTCATTAACACACTGACCCAGTGCTCACATTGTCTTAGTTACTTTGCTCCTTGACTAAATACCAGACATTCAAAATTAAATGAGGAGCTTTTTATGGTAGTTCACATTTTGTAGAGATTTTAGTCCATAATCGGCTAGCTCCAAGGCATTTCAGTAGAGAAACAGTTCATTGCAGGCGGAAGGCAGCACAGCAGCAGAGTAGAGAGCAGCAAGTGACCATAACAGCCCTCTTTGTGTCCCTTACATTCTGTCCAGGAAATGGGCCTTCCTATTTTGCCACACCTAGGAGAGCACCCATGATCCACACCCAGAACTGTGCCAAACCAATCAGTGGACTGATTTAGTAATCGCACACCCTTGATCGCAGCATCATATACTCTAGATCCAGCCATCTCTGAAGACCTGTGACCACATGCAGCTCTGGGGGCACATCTAGACACTAGCCATAACACACATCATTGCAAAGTCTCATCCTGCCTGTATGACAAGAATTCTACCTCAGCTTTGTGTTCAGAAGACCTCTGAGTCATTTGTTTTTTATTGCATGTATTGAGTTAATTTTTCAGTTATTCTTTGGTTGGAGAACATCTTGTTTAACTGTCAGTATCCAATATAAACACTGATAGCATATGGGCTATCTCAATAATTTTAAGAAGAAGGCCTCCTAGACAAGTAGGCAATACTGGAAATGCCTATTTTGGTCTACCCAGCTTCTCACCAAAATAGGACAGAAATACTAACACTTTTAAAGAACATGTGCGTGATTCTTTTGTAGGCCACATTCAGAATCGTCTTTCCTCCCTTGCAGTTCTTACAGAAAGTTTTATAAGCTCTGCCACTGGATTGTTTGTGGCCTGAAATTGTATCTATTCTTCCCCTTGCTCTAAAATTTATGAAGTTATCCTTAAACCAATAAGCCCTAAGAAGCCCCCATTTTGAAATTTCTAAATGTATAAACTCCTATTTAGTGGGGTGAATGAATGATTTTTTTCTGCCCAGAGGATTTTCTTAATTAGCATTTTTAGGTCAAAAATTTACTCTAGAATGCTACAGGCCTAGTGGTGAGTGTGGCCAGCGGTAACTGCAGATGACCTGCTGTACCCCACTCTGTAACCTCTTCTTGCTGTTCACCCACCACACACCAGTGTTCTTCCTTTTCCTGCCATGAGCTTGCAGCTAAGAGCAAGGAGAAAACCACCCACGGCAGGAAGGTGTTTAGATAAAAGCACAGAAACTCAAATAGTTTCAACAGTGGTAGCAGCAGACTAGGCCCTTGAAGCCTGAAATCCTGAATATTTAATAATGTTCACAGATAAAATGCTTCAGAAAAGAAGCCAATACTCATTTATAGTCTAAAACATTATACATTAAAGATAATTTATGGAAGTCTACATAGCATTTTGCTTTGGATATATTTGTTTTTGTTATTAGTTTAGTGTTACAAATTTGTAGACCAAAATAGAAATTTCCAGGATTGCCTCTTTGTCCACGAGTCTTCTTCCTCTTCCCCAGGTAGCACTGAGCTGCTGCTCTGTATGACATGCATGTCATCCATGCTCGGGTCTCTGGGGCTTGAGAACTGGGGAGCACAATGATTTTGATAAGCTTCTCCTTAAAATTTTACATTTGCTCCCTACAATTTCCCCTTCAAGTAAGCCAAGTTACTCAGGGGAATGCAGCCTAGAATACATGAATACTTGTGCCAGCAAATGTTCTTTTTATCTGGTTGCCTTTATTAAGGGTAGGCATTTCTTCCCCACCAGTGTGGTTCCTGCCAAATGTCCCTCTGTGAGTCTCGCTGCTGCATCTTTATCAGTAAGGCCTTGGAGGTGTTTTGGCCTTTGGCCAAATAATTGCATATTGTCCCAATTAACCAACTGGAGAATTCATTTACTTTGGAGTAAATGAAAAGTGCTTAAAATGGCATTTTCAGGTAAAGTCTTTCTGCAGATGAAAAACCCGCTGTCCAGGAGGTACTGGGGATTTTCCAGCCACCGCCCTGTCCCTTCCTATATCCTTCAGGCTTCTGGGTCCTAGACAGCTGTCTTCATTTGTTAGCATTGAGCAGGTCAGATGTTTTCAGATGTGGAGAAAATGCCCGCAGTGCAGACTTGCTGTGCTGTGCTGGAGGCCTGAGCCAGGTTGGTGGGAGTGAGTCTTAGCTGCTGCGCTGAGGGTGATGGTCCCTGTGTCTCTTTCGGCTGTGACACCAGTTAACTAGTGCTTCACTAGAGGCTAGGGTGGAGGGTTCTTTCTCACCTGCTTATTACTTTGGTTTTCCTGTTGAATCCATTCCTTCTACCTCCAACCCTTCAAATCCACCAAGAAGTAAAATGAAAATATTCTATAAAGGGCAATAGCAACACAGTAATCTCTGAATTACTTTGGATGCCTAATATAGAAAGAACCTAAGCAAGAACAGCATCTGCTCGACTAAAAAGTGTTTTCTTGCAAAAAAGGATTGTTATTCCTTATTTTAGAATTGCCATTATGCTTTTGAAATGTACTATGAGAGTAATAAATGTTAATTATTGAAGATTAGAAAGTGCAGGCAAGCAGAAAGACAGAAGACCTCCAAAACTGAATTTTCCCAGAGAAATAAATCACTATTAAAATCTAGGGGTAATGCTCTCTGGATGCTCTTACTTTCTTTGTACTTTTCTCCTTTCTTCTTCTGTTCATATTTATCCCAGGCTTCTGATGAGGATATTGGTACATTTGAGGGTATTTGCAGGCATGCAGGTATATTTTCACATACAGAGTATCGTTTTGGAGTGATTTCTCCAGAACTGTATTTTTCCTGTTATAACTAGGGTGGGGGACAGTGCCGTCAGAGGCAGTACAACAGACGAAATGGCCAGGGAAATGATTTCTGATAACTGATGTTAACAGAGAAATACTGAAATCTGTTTTTATACTAGAAATGGAGAGACCAGCTTTGTGGGTGGAGAGGCTCACAGGTGTGAAGGATTTCCTTGGAAACAGAGCTCAGCTTATTTCCAGGACTGAAAAACAGTGGAGCCCAAGCTCAGAGAAAGTAGGATGACAAGACAGAAGGTTGGCAGGGACCAGGTCATCCAGTGTCTTCTTGGCCAGCTGCACTTACTTAACTTGGTACATTGCAACTTTCCTTCCTTGGTCAATATTCCAAAGGCAGTAACATGTGACACTAAAAGCCGGCTATCGGAGCCAGATAAATCTATTCTATAAAGTTGGGCACGGTAATTAATGTCTCCAAGTCTTAATTTCCAAATCTTTAAAGTGGAGATGACTGTGGGTACTACCTGAAGGGGCCACTGGGAAGGAAAGTCAGATGATATGTATGAAGCAGCAAAGCAGCAGACACCACCTTTAATCAGTTTGATGGTGGAGTTTGTCCAAGGCACATTGATGGAGTAAGCAAGAGCTTGTGCAAGAAAGGTAATTCAGCAGAAGCTACAGTGGAGCTTCAAGTAATAAAGCAGTGAAATGTGCACTTGTCTTTCTCACCACCTTTGGAATGAGGAGCCCAGGCACTTCCCTAGTGGGTGCCCCCTGGTCAGCCAAGGGCCCTCACCGTACCAGCCCGCACATCTCTCTGGCAGGACCGTGGTGGAACCATGGCTCTTTGCTTGTCCTCTCAGCATTTCTGGAGTAGAGATGCTCAGTGACTCCACTTGGAATGAATAATCGGCCATGAAGGCTGCTGTGATTTTCAGCCTTTCTCTTTTCAGAAGGTAGATTATGGTTTTTTATTCCAGGAAAGGTTCAATATGTATAGAAAAATTAAAACTTACTTGAAAAGATGGTTATAGTAGATTTCTATCATAAAAGGAGATTGACAATCCTATTAAATTGTACGATTTCATAAAAAGTCTGGCCTAGATCTCAAGCAGCCATGGCCTCTCCATCACCAGCCCAGCTCTCCAGACAGCCCAAGACAGCATCTCCAAGGCTGTCTCTGCTAACATGCCCACTGCCAACTAAACATGGTAAATACTACCCCCATGTCCATATCAGTACTGATAGACTAGTGCTACTTTTTCATTTGTAAGTGTATAGGTACTTTTCTTGCTTATATTTTTACAATGAACATATATTATTTTTGAAATAAAAAATAAAGCACTTGAAAATAATACTCTTTATCTTTTTTTTCTTTTTTTGAGACAGAGTCTCGCTTTGTAGTTCAGGCTGGCCTTGAGCTCACTGTGTAGCCCAGGCAAACCTTGAACTTAGCAGTCCTCCTGCCTCTGCCTCCCAAGTGATGGGATTACAGGTGTGAGCCACGACGCCTGGCATTGTGGTATGTGGTATTGATTGCTGGTTGTGGTATTGTATGTGGTTACCAGGGATTGAACCAGGGACCTTGTGCTTGTTAGGTTGGTGCCAGAACCACTGAGCTAAATCTTCAGCCCTTCTTTATCTCTTTCACACCCCTTTACTTTCAGTTTCGTATTCCTTTCTGTCATGTTCCATTCCAAAGACCATGTCCACATATTCTCTCTGTATTTTCAAAGTGAAATACATTAGCTCTTCCAGATAGTGAAATCTGATGTTGTCGTTTCAAAATAGGCCATTTGCTTCTCAGAATTTGAATTTTGATTCTTATTTTACTTACTTATCTTCACATGCAAAACAGAACACAGTGTTCGTCAGATATAATTTGTAGGTTATTTGATGATTCCAGTGAGGTATGAAAACAAACTGAATACAATGCCAGCCCTTATTTTCATTGTAATTAATTACTGTTCTGTCCTGTGAAGGCCGTAACCTTGTTTTTATTGAAGATTAGGTGGATCACAGTTTTAACATTGGAGTAATTTATAACATTAAAGCAGTATCCTCTTCATTAGTGGAGTATACTCTTTGGAAATTAGGTAATAAAATTTATGGTTTTTGTGGCAACCACAGGATGCGTGCCCTACTGCTCCTCCATAAAAAAGGTCTTCACAATTTGAGTATTAATCAGACCTGAGATGGTTGATTTTCCATCTCAGTCTGCAGCACGCCTGCTGTGGAGTATGGTATGCAGATCATAGAAGGTGTTCTCTGCGCATGGTTGATCAGAGTCCAGATTCTTCACCGTGATGCAGGTAGAGGATTTTATACCCACATGCAGGATTTTTTTTTGGGTAACCAAAAAGAGATGTGGTAAGGGTTGGGCAAGTAAATCTTTATTTTATTTTTTAAATTTTTCTTAAAGTCGATAAAGTCAGCCAATCTCTAGATACATCTTTTGTCTTTTCCTCAGAACATAGAACAGAAGTTTCTTTTCAGTAACCAAGAGTAATATGGAAGTACTTGCAATAATTATGGGGTGTAAATTATCAAATCAGGAAATGGTTGGAGGGAATGTTAAGTTAGCTTCTTTCTGGGATCTGGCTCATATATACCTGAGGTTTATCTAGGTCATTTCTGTACTTTCCCAAGGAAGTTCTCAGGAGACATGGCAGGTTCACTCTTTCATTCTGTGGAGACAGGAAAGTGGCATCTGCATGATGGTGATATTGTGTTCTGGACAGTCTGGGCTTGAGGAAAGAGTTGGGATCTCAGGAAATGCTTGTTCTTGCCTTTGTTCCAGGGGTGTCTTGTCTCTATTAAGACAAAGCACGTGATGCAGTTCAATGCCTTTCAGGGGATCTCTGACTACCTTCCGAGGCTCAGCACACTCTCTGGGGCTCTCCTTCTTGAACACACACACACACTCTGCTCTCAATAGACACTCTAGGATGAGATCAGGCATTGCCAGTTACAAGGCTTGACTTATACTGGAGACACATCGTATTCTTCTGAGTTCCTGAGGAAAGCTGACTAGTAATGCCTAACAACAGCAGCGCCTTTGTGCTAGTGTCTACTCAGGTCTAAATAGATGCTCAGTGTTCTAATGGACTTTCAAATTTAATTTTCAAAAAAAGTCACAAAGTAGGCACTATTATTTTCCCTAGTTAGTACAGTCATATCAGGAGGTGGGCCAGAGATGACGTGGGTGTTTAATTGAAGGAACCAGCACATTTAACGGGGTCAGTTCTACTTTTCCTACAACTTACTTTTTTTTTTTTTGAGACAGGGTCTTGCTTTGTAGTTTACACTGGCTCTGAACTCACTATGTAGCTTGGTGAGCCTTGAACTCACGGCAGTCCTCCTGCCTCTGCTTCCTGAGTGCTGGGATTATAGGCTTGAGCCGGCACTGCAGTATATGGTACCAGGGATCAAACTCTGGACCTTGCACTTGCCAGGTAGATGCCAGAACCACTGAGCTAAATCCCTGGCCCACAACTTACATGTTTAGTTTACAGTGTTCCCCAGATGAGACATTACCATGGTTCAAATATGAATAATTAGATACAGATTATGAATACATATCTGGATTAATGGGGAAGGTTGATTACATGTTGTCTAATTTTAGCCAGATTATAGTGAAATTAAATTATTAATTGCATTTAAATATTTAACTTATTCAAGAATCAATTCAAATGCACTTTCTCTTAAGAGTTACCTACTTTAGACAGCTTTTATAGAGTGGAATATTTCTATAGAAAACTTGGTGTGGGAATGTGATGAGGGGAAGGAATAAATATGATACAGAAAGAAAATAAAAGAGCATGTATAAAGGGGGGAGGAGGGGGGAGTGGGTAGGGATATGGGTAAAAATGAGAATTAACTTGTGGCATATACTGGTCAAATTTCCCAATGTCATATGTGATTTTGAGATGTATATAAATTGTACCAATAAAGAATTCAATTAAAAAAAAAGAGTTACCTACTTTAGGCCCCTCATTTGTAATTCATCTCTCCTTCCTATGATCCCCAGACAATTTACACATCTCATGGAGCATAATAATCTGTTTTGATTGTACTTGTAGATGAGCATGTTTTACTTGTTTTTTTCTGCCGGCACTACATATGCCTTAATAATGAAGTTATTAAATTGCCCCCAGAACATGTAGCAAATAGACGCCATAATGGGTAGATTGATGGGATACATGAATGAATGAATAATGAAGCTATTCTTGTCCCTTCAAATTGAAATTACTTGTATAAAGTACTAAGAAAATAGTTTGGAGAAAAAGTTTTGATAATAGCATTACTATACATAAACATATCTATTTGTAAGGAAAAGTGATTTTAAAATCACAAAATAGTTAGGTACTTGAAATATTAAATATGAATATTAGATGCACACTTTTTTATGTCTACCACTTGGAGACAGTCCACCTCTGATTTTGCAGAACTAGTTCCGTCTTTTAGGAAACATCTACCCCATTCCAATTAAATCTTGGCAGTAGAAAGATAGAGAGCACTGAAGAAAACAATCATTCTTTGCTTTTGGGAAGAAAACATACATTTCTAACAGTTTTCAGGTGGCATGGACATAGTTTACCTTCTTTCATATATTCTGGAGAGCAGCTATGTGATGATGAACTTGGAACCCAATAGAAAACCATGGGTTGATCTTGTGGCTATACTTTTATTGGAATACAGATTTTTTTTGTTATCTAAGTACAGATCTATTCTTAAAATGATAGAGTGGAGCTGTGGCCTGAGAGGAAAGGAAATAGTTCTTCATTCTGACACATGATTGCACAACTTTTCCACATCTCCAGGAAGTAGTTCTGAAAATAAAGATCTTTGTCATTTTGAGCAGTGCACTTATTTATTCTTCAAATTCTAGTCATTCATCTGTATATTTCCCCATCTTCCTCTAAAAAAGACTCAAAACTAGCTTACACATTTATTCTACTTGGATTGTTTCTTTATAGGTTCAAGGGCTAAAGTCTCGTAGTAAATTGATTTAAATAACTGCAGTCCACAGAATCTGGCTTGGCTTTGAGTACAGTGTTGCTTATTTGGCTTTTCTCTGTGTTATGTGGGCAGACTGCACACCAGGGTGACAGCGTTTTGTGTTTCTCACATCAAGTGGTCTATGTCTACCTTCAACTACAAACAAAGAAAATGCAAG
Organism: Thryonomys swinderianus; assembly: GCA_004025085.1. Taxonomy (NCBI): domain Eukaryota; kingdom Metazoa; phylum Chordata; class Mammalia; order Rodentia; family Thryonomyidae; genus Thryonomys; species Thryonomys swinderianus. The sequence goes on along the minus strand of PVIC010000457.1, from coordinate 28,421 downwards.
GCCATTTGTGTTTTTACTATCCTGTTTTCTGGATTTTTCTGTTTGTGAATGATATTTTACATGTTCTCTTTTGGCAGTTAATAATGAAGCATAAAGGTTCTAATTACTGAATTCCTTACAAGTGAAGCATGCATCTCTTTTCTTTGATATTATTGGAAAATTACTTTAAATTTAGTCAAAGGAAGGTGCTTCAGGCAAGCAAAAACTTGCAAATAGAGTTTTTCTTTTTTTTTAACTAATGAAGTGCTGTTAATTTTTTCTTTATGTTTTACCTACTGCAAATGATTTCCTAGACTTTGATCATACCTTAGGATTTTTTTTTAAAGCATCTCATTGACCCCCAGCAGTGAATGGAATCATTTCATTTTCTGTCAGTCATGTTTTGGGATACTTTTGACACTTAACTGCATGCTTTCTCATTCATTTTATCCTATTAACTATAACCCCATCATAAATAATACACATACGTAAACACACAGCTTTTCATTCAGTTATGCCACATCTACTTTTCTCACTGTTCTTTTTTGTTGTTCTTTTCTTCAGTGAAATAAGTGTAAGAAATAATTATTCATACATATTGCTGGCTTGGAATCCCTACTGTGTTCAGCTGTGAGTTTGATCGGGGAAAGAGCTTTGCCTAGATCAAATGTAAGGTGCTTACTAGAGGATGGAATGGACCTCAGGGCTGAAAAGAAGTGTTGAGTTTTCTAAGGCATGAGATACAATGGTCAAGTTTTAATCTACTGGATGTGAACATTGTTTTCCCAGCATCATTTATTGAAGAGGCTTCCCTTTCTCACTTGCAGGTTTTGGTACCTTTGTTGAAAATCAGTGAGCTACAGATGTGGATGTATTTATGTTTTGGCCCATTGGTCTGTATGTTATTTTTTATGCTGGCACCATGGCGTTTTACTGCAGACATGTAGGTGTGTCCTGAGATCAAGTATTGTGATACCTCCAGGTTTTTCTTTTTGATCAAAGTTACATTGGATATTCTTGTCTTTTTTCATGTATGTTAATTTTAGAATCTTTTTATTATTCTGTGAAGAATGGGTAGCATAATATCAGGGTGGCCCTGTACTTCATAACCTATTGTATCTTTCATGAAGAACAAGAAGAGAACCTAATAATGACTCAAAAGATAAGCAAAAATAAAGAGATGGAAACATTGACTGTCCTGGTGTGACTAGTACACATCATATATGAGTGTGGGTCTATTACGCTGTCCCCCACACTTATGTACAGCTATTGCATGGGATTCAAAGCTTCTAAAATGTTTAAGAAGGTAGAAATGCTTATCTCATCAGTACACATTTTATGCAATATCGTGTTACCACACTGTGCCTTATAACTAAGTAGAGTGAAAATAATAATAAAAAGTAATTTAAGAAAATGTTGAGTCAGCAGATGACACAAGGATGTGTGGAAGCATTGAAAGCCAGCTCTATGTACTTACAAACACAGTGCAGATATTGAATCTGGCTCTAACCACTATGAAGTTCTACTCCCTAAACTGTGAAAGGTTTAGGGAGTAGAACTGTGAGAACCCCCTGACCTGATGGTGTGCCAGGATTGGCTGTATTAGCAACTCACAAATAATGTTCACTGTGTCATTGTCATCATCTTGCCCTTCTTCATCACTATCATCAGATATCCATTCTTCAAATAGTTTATATTTTAGTTTGGAAACAAGATTATGTATATTATATTTATTTGTGTGTATGTGTGTGTGTTCCTGGGAATCAAACTTGGGGCCTTGCAGTTCTGAAGTAGGTGTGGTACCACTTGAGTTAAATTCCTGGCTCAAGTGTATATAAAAAATGTGGTGAGATTCTTATGAAGTATCAGTGCCATTGTCAATTGGATTCCACAGATCAAGGAAAGCTGAGGTTGGACTTTGGGGAGACTTTATGTCACCAAAGTCAAGAGAGCTGAATGACATGGGAGCTGCAATAAAGTGAGACTCATATGAACATCCAGAGGCCACCACTTCCCTTCGTATGAGAGGCAAGCTGCTAGCATATAGGGGGTGAAGATACTGCTGCTGCTGCTGCTGCTGCTGCTGCTGCTGCTGCTGCTGCTGCTGCTGCTGCTGCTGCTGCTGCTGTGTCTAAGCAGCACATCAGGAGGATGTGGCCCAAGTTTTACCCATTTCTGGCTAGAGTTTCCTTTAAGGTTTCCCTCTTAACTTGCTTCTCCTTCACCTCTGCTGGTGGCCACAACCAGAGAAAATACTAATGTACAAAAATGGAATAAGGTTAAACAAAACTGTTAGAAGCAAGCCTCAAGACAGAATGAACATAAGCACCAGAAGATGGTGAAAGTAATCATGGTGGAATTCAGAGAACACAAATCTCCTATATCCTAAGGCACACCATGAGAAGGAAGCTAAGATCCCCCTTTTGCTGGGTGGTACAGGGGGTTTCCTGGGAAAAGGAAGGTCCTGACAGCTCCTCATTCCCATTGAAAATAGTACATTTTGGTACATTTGGCGATTGATTTGAAAAAATAAATTTAAAAAAATCTATAATTTTGCCAACTTAATGCTGATGATCATGACTATTTTCATATGTACTTCAAAATTTATAAAATTAATAACATTAAACATCAGTAGGTACACATTTCATGTTTCACAAAACATGGAATCAAATATGTTTTATCCATTTGTTTTAAGGACATCTTTCCTTGTACACTTACATTTCTACATCTTTTTTTTTTTCAAGCTGAGTACCAATTCATTATTTACAACAGAATTGCTTTATTTATTTCCATATATGTGTCTTCTAATGTTTTGGTCACAAAGTAACATAAAAATGATGGATAGTGGCTAAATCTTCATACACTGTCATAATAGTTTGCAGGATGATTTTTGCCAGCATATGTGTCTTGGTTAAATGATCTGTATGTTGTAAATCATTTTGACATATTATGCCAGGTTGCCATGCATGCATTTATATCCATGTGAGATAAGAAGGTTTAAGAATGCCTCTTTGGAGACTCCTGGTCTGCACTGAGCTTTACTGTGGTAAACAAGTAAGAAAATGGCTTTGGTGTTCTGATCTTAGGGAAATGGATCCTGTTTTACCATTGGTCTAATTTCTATTAACCTTATTACTAATGGCCTTCATGTATTATGTTTATATTTAGTGTTTTTAAAATTATGATTTGTGTGACCTATACTTTTCTGGATATATTCTATTTTATTTTATGAGTTGAGGTAGCTCTTGATATGTATTAATAATAAGACTTCATATGTGCCATAAATGTCATATATTTTTGGTTCTGGTTGTCTTTTTCCTAATATTTAGGTTTTTTTCCCCCAAAATTCAGATTACTTAGTCATTTATGAATTGCTACAAGAGATTATATCAGTTGTCAAATTTATGTACTTGTAATTATGCATACTGTTCTTTTAATTTTTTATATTTGTTTAATATTTCCTATACTCTTTTTTTTTTATGAGAACACAAAATCTATGGTACGGTTTTGACTATATATAGATATCTGGTCTCTTTTTCTGTTTTATCTATTCCTTGTTTGTGGTACATAAAGTAAACATTTAGATGTATTTTCAATATCTAATAGCACACATTATTTATTGTCTTTTTCTAAATTTAGACTTTTTAAAGTAGCAATATAAAGATCTAGTAAATTTTGAATGGAAATGATTTGAGAAATGCCTTTTGCAATATTATTTCTTAAAATGTGGCAGTTATACATCTTGGTTTATTCAAAGTTTCTATCCTTTTTTGACAAATTAGTATTCATTTTACATTTGTATTGCAAATTTGCATTGTACTGCAATATTTTAAAAGATTTTCCTAGTTATTATTAGATTATATGTATTTTTTTTCTTTTTTGACTTAATTGTATCAAAAGTTCAATTTAGAATTCCTTATAATTGACAATTTATTTTTAACAAATCATTCTATTGAATTTATTGTATGATTCTTAATGATGCCAAATATTTAGAATTTTGTCTTTTTATTCTATTAAATCTGTCTCATTGGTTTCTGTATTTTCCTGTGTTTGTGAGGGTTGGGTTTGGGGACTGTTTTTTGCTAGATTCTTGCCTAAACTGCAAATCATTCTATCCTTTCAGTGTTTCAGAGGTAAGAGATTGTTAAAAAAAATTCACCTGGGAGCTGGTTTTAGAATGGTCATTCTCACATAATACCCCAGTTATTTGCTAATAAAGTTACAGGATTCTTGGACTTGCTTGAAAACAATCTTAAGAATGATGTGGAAGGAAACCCACAGAACACTAAAATTCTAAATAGGTAGATAAGGCTGGTTCATTAGGTAGTGTTTTACTTGTAAACGTGTATGACATACTCTATAATGTTACATTTCTAAAGATGAAATAACCCTCAAAATGCTTTGAATATGGGTTTATTCAAATTTTCTTATATTTCCTTATATATTTAGTTGTTTTGGTCATTTCTACTTTATTAGGAAAAGTGACAGTTTATTCTTTCCTTAATGTATGCCTTTATCAGTTTCCCATGTCTAGTTTAGTGTTTTACTGCTTCACCTCTTGATTAGACTAGAACATCAGTGTGTTACCATTTGAAGCTCTAAAGGCTTTGCCCTCACTGGTCTAGAAAGGTGTGTGTGCTTTGGCAACACATCCACTGGTCTGGGCGATGGACTCTTGACAGCCCTGTTTTCCAGATCACACCTTTGCTTGTGTTGCCTCCCTGGATAGAGCCCCTTTACGTCCTTCATCAGATTTAGAGTTTCTTCTGGGGTAGTGGGTCACCTGGAGGAGCGGAGCCCAAATTACCTCCCCACCTTCTCCAGAGCCACACGGAGCCTCCTTGTGTCTCCTTGACCTGGGGTGCAGGTGGCCTGAAAGTAACTACTTTTCGAAGGTCGCCTCCCCCAAACACTGTTTCATTTCAGCTTTCCTAAGTCCTCATTGTCTCCATCTCCTGTCCTTCTCTCCTCTCCTGTCCCTCACTGTGCAGGGTCGGGTTCTTGACCTCTGCCCCAGGGACAACACTGTCCTTTCCCAGTCTCAGGCAGACATAGCTGCTCATTAGATGTTTGTAGACAGATGGGAGAGAAGGGAGTGGACACGGAACACAAGCTGGACCCCAGTGGGGTGGATGGAGCGAAGTAGTAGGAAGGACTTTGGGTCAGGAGGTCCTTCAAAGGGTGCAGGGGAACAGGTGGGACTGAGGGAGGTCCTTGAGGCCCCCAGCCTGCAGGTGGATGGAGTGGGTGCCCTCGCTCGTGCACAGCAGGGTGTGTCTCCCAACTCAGTTAAAACAAGTAATGAGTGCATTGACTGAGCAGGAACACTTTGTTGTCACATTTAAATCATGCTGCCATCATTTATCTTCATTGGAATAATTACAATAAAGGAATTTAGCAAGATAGTGATCTGAACCCCAAACCTGTTCAGAGAACATTTGCCAGTGTGTTTCCTTCCCTCTGCCCTTGGCTGAGCTGACTGTGGTCTTCTGTGAACATTGTTGCCGGAGACATCACCAGTTGCCTTCAGGGGCTTTTACATGTCAAGTGTCAGAAAGCTCTGTGGCTGGAGGCTGTCTTTGGTGGCCCCAGTTCCAGCAATCTGCTGCAGATATCTGTGGCCATCTGTATCTGAAGGTAAGAAACGGAGACTCCCATGATGCAGATTTGGGGTTTCTGGACTACAGTTCAGGATGAAATGTTTTAGTCAAGACTGTGAGGTTTTTTTCCAGCTTTTTGGTCTGTCTGTTGTTTGGCTGGCATTATTCTGATTGAAGAAGGTCTGTCACTGAAAGGAGGGGTCAGATAACATAATATATGTGAGGTTATTTAGTAGAATGGATCCCATGTGTAATAATGACTCTTCTGCATTACTTGTGCGTGTACTGAAGATGGTATAAAAGGAATGTAGGTCAAATTTGTATATTTGCTCCTGAAAGAGAAAATAAAGTTTGACTGCAGAAAGAGAAAGCAAGTCTGGCAGACTGTGAGGTATCCTTCTACTCCAGCACTCTTAGTGCACTGGTGTCAGAGCGATTTGGAGAAAGTCATCATTCAACAAGTAGTGAAGTTTCTTCTCCATTGTTCTGCAGGCCCCAAAGACCTTCCCTGAAGAAACTGCATGTGGGTAATTATTAATCCCTACTTACATTGACAAATATCAAAATGATTAAAGAACTTCCCAAATATTTAAAGGCCTATTTTGAGAACTAGGTAGCCATTGAGTGCTGGAGAGTCATGAGGGCTGGTATAAGGGATTCATGGAACAGATAACCAGGTTCTCATCTGGTCTGACTTTGTTTGCTATGAGCATCAGACTGCCGAGTATGGGAAAACCCAGCCAGGAATCAGAATTCTAATGGACTGGGCCAGGTGTAAAGGCAGTCCTTTCAATGAATCATTCCTGTGTTTCCAGGGCTTAGCATATGCTGGTGTTACATAGATAAGCAATAAATGTGTACAGAATTGGATCTGATTCTAAATAATTGATTATAATATATTCCAGTGAAATCTGTAAGGGTTGACATATTTAGGTTGTGCTTTCAGTTATGAAGCACAAATCAGAATTAATGGTCCTGGTCTTTTTGGGAGAAGTACTTCGTCTTGTCCATGCAGCCCATCCTGGATTTAAATTAGCTGTGTAATTCTTGACTTTGCTCAGTCCTTTAAACTGGTAGAAGCTTTAATGGATATTAATTAGTGTGAAAGCTTTTTATTCTTTGAGGAACCTTCCCTTTTTTCTTTTTTTTTCTTTAAGAGAAATCTATCTTGATTGACAGATGGATCCCTCTGTTTCATGTTTTATTGTTTTTGAAGAAAGGGGCTTTGATTTCCTGCCAGGGAGCTTTCATAAAAGGACCTGAGCATGCTGAGTCCTGATTAAACATCAGGGAGAGGTGATGATTCTTTTGTGTGGCTCTCGCCTGAAAGGTGAAGAGGCCAAAATTACAATGACTGTAGGAGAGACGCTTGCTGAAGGACCATATTCAGCTGCAGGAAAAGTCATCATCGTGCCTAAAGCAGTAAGACTAGGAGGCAAATACCATTTCCCCGTCTTATGAATATTTAAAGAAAATCTGTGAAAGCAAGAGCTGTAATGCTGCTTTAAGGAAAGGATGTCAGGTATTTTTAGATATTGCTACAGAGTATTGGCCAACATAACTGAACTTTTTATTTAAATGAAGTAAAATAGATTTTTGTTTTTATAAGATTCCTACTGATTGCAGTAGATCAGGGAGATGCACATAGTATGACATATATTTATCTAATTTAAGTGCTGTCCTTTCCTTGGATTTACTAAGTTTGCTTCCAGGTAGTTGATGATAATCCTGTTTGTTAGCATTGACAGCCCAGACCAGCCAATCTGCAGAGGAGTCTATAAACAGCCAAACTAAGCTGGTTTATGTGTAAGTATTAGTAGTAAAAGGGAAAGGAGTCCTTGGAGTAGAGGGCACTTGAGTTTATTCTTCCATGTGTCCTGGTGGTGCCTCTTATGAGTCATGTGGCCTTTTGCTAGATTTTAGCTGCCTAAATCTCAGTAAGTGCATAAGTGGGACAGATTTTCTGGGCAGAGCAACATGAGGACTTGACCAGCTAAAGGACATAAAGGGCCTCCTAACGCAATATGGATTTTACAGCTATTGCTTATGGTAACAGTTTTATAATATAATGACTTATAAATAAAATGAACCAAGGAAATTGCAATCAATGATTGAATCATTGTTCTTAATTCAAAGAGATAAAAAAGTAAATTACTAGCAAACTTTTGGGTCACTGAAAGGTCATTTTTTTTTTTATCAAGAGTAACATGTACATAATCACATATCCTTTACTTATTCTTACCTTGACCCAAAGCATATGCCCCCAAGCTGATTAACTAGTATTTTGGAACAGAATACCAGTTTGTCCTTTCTTTATTTATTTACTTGTGTTCATGAACTGAATCTTTAACATTCTGTATGGTGAAAGTTTCACATTTAACAAAAAGGTGAATAGCTATAGTCCAAATGCCTAATTCTGAGAACTGAATGGCAGGTCTGATACTCTGAAATGAATACATTCTTGTTAAAATGATAGATTCTGCCTGTTAAAAATGAGCAGTTACTCTATTAAGACTAGCTTAATATGCTAAAAATTAGTTATTTTGATTACTGATAATGAGAGGTAAATATTAATAGTACCACTTAATCAGTACTTAGTTTTGTACACTTATTTAGTCACTATTTTGTTTATTATTTTAATTAATAGACTTATGTTTTGTAGTGGTATGAAGCTTAGAGAAAACCTTATTAGACAATACTAATAAATATTAAAATCATTAAAAATTTTGGGGCCTGGAGATTTAGCTCAGTGGTTCCGGCACCTGCCTTGCAAGCACAAGGTCCTGAGTACAATCCTAGTAACCACATACAATGCTGGGTGTGGTGACTCACGCCCACCAGCCATCAATACCACATATCACAGTGCCGGGCGTGGTGGCTCACACCTGTAATCCCAGCATTTAGGAGGCAGAGGCAGGAGGATTGCTGGGTTCCAGGCTTGCCTTGGCTACATAGTGAGCTGAGGGCCAGCCTGAACTACAAAGCGAGACCCTGTCTCAAAAAAAAAAAAAAAAAAAGAAGGATTCCTTCATGTCTTAAGAGCTGATATGTTTCAGTGCTGAATAATGTTTCATTGTGTGGTTATACCACAGTTTGTTCACTGGAACATCTTAGCTGATCCAATTTTTTTCATAATTATAAATGAAGTTGTTGCAAACATTCACTGTACATGTCTTTGTGTGTTCATAGGTTGCAGCTCACTTGGGTAAGTGCCAAGAAGCACAGTTGCTCTTCCTTATGGTAGTCATATGTATTGCATGTATGCCAGAATGCCTTCCACTGTGGCTGTACTATGTCATAGTCTCACCAGTGATGAGTGGGGAGTCCATGGTGGTCCATTTATTCATCAGCATTTTATGGTATCAGTGCATTGTATTTTTTTTTGTTTTACATAGTTGTGAGTGTGTGCATGTGTGCATGCATGTGTGTGTGTTTCTTTTTTAAATTGAATTCTTTATTGGTACATTTTATATACAGCTCACAATCACACACAACATTGGGGAATTTGTACCAGTATATGACACAAGTTAATTCTCATTTTTACCCATATTCCTACCCACCTGTGTGTGTTTCTTCTACTCAGGTATAACATAAGCACTGTTAGGGTTTTTTCTTTGTTATCCTACTTTCCTAATGGAGTTAGTACAAACTGGATAAGTATCTGCACAAATCTCAGAATTGAAGAGTATGTGCCTTATGATGAGATTTCTGGGAACACAGATACAGTTGCTAGCAGAGTCAGTTTTCCTTAAAAGTCCCGTCTTTCCTTCTTGTTTAGCTTCCATGGTTTTTACTGTCCATATATTCAGTCACTCATGGTCAGACAGGGTCCAAAGAGGTGACATAGAAAGTTCCAGAAGTAAGTTGTCTTTTAAATTGTGTGTTGTTAGTGACTCGGGGCAATGTTGCAGTGCCCACTCCATCCCTTCTGCATTTGGATCGTCCCTTTGCATGATGTTGTCGAGCTGTGGCCACTGTGTACTCCATAAGTCATGCAATTGTTCCAGCCTTCACTGCCATGGGATTGCAGGGTTTGCATTCAGGTCACCCTATTCTTACTGAATAATGTTCTGAAGAGCAAAGTAATATCCTGGCAAATGTTTTATAGGAAAAAGAAACTACAAAATGTTCCCTTTCAATGAAGAGGCAAAATTTCCCAACTCAGTAAGGAAAGAATAGTATCCTCAGGTTGCTAAACTCTGTCATCATAAGAGTGGATCTGTCCTTGAAGAAAGACAAAGAATTTGGGCAGAAGGAGAAAGAAATGTGCTGCCTCAGACTGTGAGTCAGGCAGTGTGTGTAGGTGCACATTTAGGGCGGAGAAGGCATGGCATTTGTGAGTGGAAGACGTGAACTCCAAGGTACTCCAGTGTGTGGGAACATGGGCCTGGAAAATAACAAGGTGGCAAGTGTGGTGCCCACAGGAGGCCTTCAGAGAGGAATCCCTGAAACTAGTGACACCAAACCGCTCGCAGCAAATCACGGATGGTCACACAGAAGTCAGCAGTCACCTGAGGCTGTGTCATGTGCAGGTGTCATTCTCAGGCTTCATCTCACTGAGGCATTGCTTCCCCTCACATCTTCATAAGAAGCACAGTCAGTGGCAGCACCTTTTAATGCCCAATGGCTTTTTAGCTTTTATTCTGTCTGAGTACATATTTCTTGTACATAATGGTCATATCCCTCTTAGGGAGTGGGATTAGTGCACAGTGCAGCTCAGTTCTTATCTTATTTCTCCCCCCGACTTCCTCCTTCCATTCCATGCTCTACTCTTACCTTGTGCAAAAGACTTAGCTCTCTATTTTGTACTGTCTTTTTATATATTTTTTGCTCTTTGTCTACATTTTGGATATCTTGTAATTATAGTCATATAAGTTGATTGTAGTGCATGATTATAATTTATATTGGTTATTAATATCTTACTCAAATTTATAAACTACATAGATAAGTATAGGGAAAACATAGGATGTTTAGGAGTTGCTGTCTGCCTTTTCAGCTACTTATGCCATTTCTTTTATGCACTACAGTCTTGAGATGTATCCCATATGGAAAAAAGGGCCACTGTAATGTTAGCATTATTGACTTCATAGTGAACTAAATCGTGTTTATCTTCACTTAACCATTTTATAAAACAACTCTCCATTATTTGTTTTTTGGGGAAATAACACTTCATTTAACAACTACTACTTAATGGATTGTAGAGCATTTGTCCTTAACCTTGAATGAAGTTGTTACTTGGAGAGTAGATGTGGGCCAATCCTTATATTCAGGGATTTCAGTTGAAATGTTCACTTCCTCTCTCCCTCCCTTTTCCAGGTGGTTCTGAAAGTTTTCCAAGTGATTCCAAAGCAGATCTGGGTTGAGGGCATCCAAAGTAGTATCTTATCAAACCTTAGTACTGATTTGAGTCAGAGATATGAAAGGAAAGTATTAATTTAAAAAAAGCTATACAAAAGCATATGGTGAAGAATCTGACTCTATTGTAAAGCATAAAACCTTACAACTTAAGTATTGTTTCTGTAGGCCCCAAGTTAAAAAAGCACAAAGCAAGTACAAGAATAATACAATTCCTGTCTCTTCTCCTTTTGTGACTCTCTTCAAAATTCTGATAAGAAAAATGAGGCAGAAGCCCTCCAGAAATGGGGCAGGGAGCATTCCTCTCCAAACAGTGATGTAAAGTGAGGCCATATGTAGACTGGTGGCCTTTTTTGAGAAAGCTAATTAGAATAATATTAAAAATTCTGATATTCTTTGATCCAGCACTTCATATATAAAAATTTATTCAGTGGAAACATATTTTAATGTAGTATTATATACAGTAGCAAAAATATATTAGTATCATAAATGTCCACCTGGAGAATAATCAAATTACCTTTTTCAAAAATTAAGTTTATTAATACAGTTTAGATCTAATGATCACTTTCATCATAGGGAATTTGTATCTATATATAATATACCTTGATTCTTCTTTTATCCCAAATTCTTTCCTCTTTTCCCCTATTTATAAAAGCTTTGTTTCCATTTTTTCCTTGTCTTCTTTTTTTTAAAATTTCCCTTCCTTCCTCTCTCCCTTCCTCCTCTCTTGTTTCTCTTCCTGTTCAGACGTTTTCTCCCCTTTTCCTCAATATCATTATACATTTTGGAAGGACCACAGTATTTTAAGATAATTAACTATAAAGATACCTGTATCTATATAGTTGAAGTATTTATATACATATACATTTTATTTATTATTAATCAAAGAAAAAGAATCAACCTGTGATATTTTTGTAAAAATAAACTTTCAGCTACTGTATAACATCTAAAACCCTTTTATGTGTATTTTTGGTTTTGTATATCCTAAAGAGTGAGCACTAACTACATAAGAATGAATCTGGGAGATGAACATTTTGTTTTTATTTAGCAAATGTGTATTTTGAATCAATTTTCTATTGGAATTTTTTTCTTTTTTTAGTTTGTTTTTTGACACAGGGCCTTGCTTTGTAATTCAGGCTGGCCCTAAGCTCACTATGTAGCCCAGGCTAGCCTTGAACTCAGAGCAATCCTCCTGCCTCTGCCTCCCAAGTGCTGGGATTACAGGTGTGAGTGACCACACCTGGTAATGTGATATATGGTATTGGGGATCAAACTCAGCACCTTGCACTTGCCAGGCAGACACCAGAACCACGGGGCTAAATCCCTGGCCCTGTATTGGAAATTTAAAAAAAATAACAAAAAAAATTTAAATTGCCTTGTCTATCAGCTACTCATGGGAAACTCCATGTGACTCATCCCAGTGGAGATGTGGGTTTGTTCACAAACATCCTAGCCACCCTCCACCCCCGTTCTTCCTCAGCCTTTCTACAGTTCTTGCAGTGTAAAGGTAAATAGAGGTTGAGTTCTCTTCAGGTGAGCCTGAATCATGTACCTAGGAAGGAAAACATATACTCTTTGGAGATCATGCATCAGAATTGTGGTGTATTCAGCCGTGGAATGGTGGGGAATGGGTTGTAGTTGTCGCAGAAAGCTGAGGTTGGATTGCATCTCCATTGGCTCAATGACTCTTCCATAGGGTTCCTGGACTCTAGACCCATATCTGCCTCATAAGTAAATTATCAATGCTTTTTCCCCCCTTCTATAGAATAATGAAGCCATTTATGAGCTCTTCTACCAGCTTCTCTCTCCAAGCTTAGGAGGAATTTTAGTATAGTGAATTTCTGTAGCATGCCAGTGTAGAATTCTGCCAGCCAATCTTCATGTGTAGTCCATACATAGCTGTGTGCTTAATTGGGTCCGTTTCAGAAATGTCATGGAAGCTTTTGCCCGCATGTTAGCATCTGTAACAGAAACCTCAAGAACCAGGCCAAGACTGTTCAGACTGTTCAGGTGACCCAACATACAGGAGAATGCAGCTCTCCATTCTAATGCAGGGTCTTTATACTCCCTCTCATTGCCACCGGGCTCTGAGCTTTCCTGCTGATGTGGAGTGTTGTACATAGGTTCTTTGTGGTGTTGTCTGGCCAGGACGAGTGTACCATGGGTCATAGGACTTCATCATTTCCAGGTGTGCTCCTGTAGATAGGACTCATCTGTGAAGGGCAGGGGCCAGGCTGTCAGTCCTAACTGGGTGTCACCCCAGTAAGTCAGGTACTTCCTTAACTGGTAATGCAGAGAGTTGATTAAACACTGATTTGAATTTAGTGTTTACCTACCTGGGATTTGGGCTGGTACCCAGCCCCACACCTCAGACCTACCACAGGAGGTAAAGTTACAGAACATGGGAGCTCTTATTCATAGAAGAAATGAAGGGTTTAATCTGCACACATTTCTGGAAGGCCAGGAAGGAAGCTTTTGTGTTTCAATCTTGAGGAAAGAAAATGAACATCTTCCATTAAGATAGTTGGAGGCTTGATGTGCTTGCTTCAGCAGCACATATACTAAAATTGGAACGATACAGAGAAGATTAGCATGGCCCCTACACAAGGATGACACGCAAATTCGTGAAGCATTCCATATTTTTTGGAAATTTGGTGTGGGAATGTAATGAGGGGAAGGAATAAATATGATTCAGAAAGAAAATAAAAGAGCATATATATAGGGGGTGGGGAGGTGTGGGCGGATAGGGATATGGGTAAAAATGATAATTAACTTGTGTCATATACTGGTACAGATTCCCCAGTATTATATGTGATTGTGAGATGTATATAAATTGTACCAATAAAGAATTCAATTAAAAAAAGTGGGAGGCTTGAAAATTCAGGGGATCTGTAACTACTGCTCAACACAGGTAACACAAGATTCTTCAGAACCTTTCCAAAACCAATTGTGAATTTATAGCTTAAGCTAAGTTTGGCACAATAGATTGTGTTGAATTAGCTCTAAAGTTATATTTACTCAAGATGTCAAACCTGAAGTGTACACCAAGACTAGACTTTGTTCAGTCTTTCTGTCTTAAAATTACCCTAAGGGAAAACATGGCAGGCTAGCACTGATCATTTCTGAAAAAGGATCACCTTACTACATTTCCAGTTACCTTTGCAGTGTTATATTTTGAAGTAGTGGAATTTGACTGATTCAGGTTGCAATTAAAGGGACACTGTTTTTTGCTGTTGTGTTATGGTTCCATTTTGTTCTTCCTGATCTTCTAATCAGACCTCAAAAAAGTTCAGTTAGAAACTTGCACAATTACATATCTGCTGCATGGCCACCAAAGACTTCATATTAGAAGTTTTCAGATCCATGATTTTCTTTAATCACTGTTAATCCCCATAGTATCCCTCTTCAAGGTAGATACTTATGCCCCAATTTTATAGATCAGAAAATCCAAGTTAAGGAAATACTATGTTCATTAATTAATGAAGTGACAGGTAGTAAATATAGGATTCAATTATTCTGAGAATTCACATTCGCTGCACAGTACCATATGGGTAATTATTTCTAAGGTACTCAGTAGAACATATGCTTCTAGTTACATCTTAATTTTCAGTTTATAATGGTTTGAAGAGTGCTTAGATCAGATCGAACGTCCAGGAAGTTATTCAATACGTTAATTGTGAGGTTCATCTGATGCATTTTTACCAAGTTGCCTAAGTTTTTGTTAAAAATAAAGTTGGCGTGTGTTACACTAATTCTTTTGTCCACTCAGTAAACACTGAATCACATCCACACACTCCATAACATTCCATGATGAAGAAGTTAGAAATAACAGCAGAGGCCTTGGAGTTCATGATATCATTAGGCCTTTGAGATTTCGGAGTCTGTTGCTTGACGGATCCTGCATCTCACCAGTGACCGAGCAGATCCCAGTCTCAGAGCCGGGGGTGCCTGTGACAGCGCTCACAACACTAATCACCAGGTTCAGTGACAGTGATTCAGTTTCAGCAGGTACTATAATTGCAGATTATACTCTTCATGGTTTCTTCTTTGTGTGAACAGTAAGTGTATGAAATCTTG
Organism: Thryonomys swinderianus; assembly: GCA_004025085.1. Taxonomy (NCBI): domain Eukaryota; kingdom Metazoa; phylum Chordata; class Mammalia; order Rodentia; family Thryonomyidae; genus Thryonomys; species Thryonomys swinderianus. The sequence continues at coordinate 13,410 of PVIC010000457.1, read as the reverse complement.
AGTCAACATTTCCTTTTCTGTTGCATAAACAGTGCTGAAAGCTTAATGATCAGCTGGAGAAGAGGCGTAATGAATAGTTGCAGCATTGTTCATTAAACACCGCGGTGGCTCTCTCTGTGCCTCCCTTTCATCTGTGCTTGGAGTTTACGCTTCCCTGTAGTCTGTCATTCTCCCTGAGCATTGGACACTCCCTTGGAGTGATTGTTGTGATGCGCAGACAGCTTCTCTGCAGCAGTGGAAAGTGTCTCCTTGAGCTCTTTAATGGAGAGACTGTACTTCTGAGCGTGCGGAATCTGCAGAGAGTTCCTATACAGGATAGCAATTTCTTTAGGTGTCACATCCTTATGTGTGATGGAACACTGTTGTTCTGAGGTGAATTAGATAAACTGAGACTGGGATCAAGATTTGCAAGTTTGGCTGCAATTTATTTTGGATCTCAATATCCCCTTTTTGCAATTTTGTTTCCACCCTTCATACCTCATTTTCCAGGTATTGGCAAATGACACATTCTTTGGTAAATGAAACCTGTAATTTATTGCTTGTGACTGAAGGCGATGAGCTGGTGCCATCCTTAGCCCTGCACATGTTATGGCATTGTGCTGTTGATATCTTCCCAGGATGCAGCCTCAATGAGCTGCTAACACAAGAGATCTTACTTCAGAAAGGGATTCTAGGAATGAGTTCATGCTGCAATGAACAGAACTACTTTTTATTTTACTCAGAGTATTTAAGCTAGAATTTTCTGCTGTGTCATATTCCCTTTCATTTGTGGATTTAAGGTATAGAATTTAGTAAAGGAAAACATGCCTTGAGGTTGCTATACTTTGTTGTAAAGTATAGATGGAACAATTTTCAAAATAAATAGTGTATGTTGTTTGGAAAATATCTCTCATGTGCCACAAGTATAATTGCCTATAAATACTAGTTATTTAGCCAAGGTACCTTTGATCTGTTGGAAATTAATACATCATTTGGAAGAAAAATAACTAGAGTTCTATTTGTTATTTGAACAGTTTTTGATGAGTAATTCCCTGAACAATACAGGCGACCACCAGATGATACCTTTAAAAAATAATAAATGGCCAAATATATTTTAATATTAATGAGACAAATGAGTAAAGTAAAAGGTTTTCTAGCTGAGATCATTTGAAATCAGCTTTCATTTAAGTAATTTTAACTGACAAGTTTAAAACTAAGGGCTAGAGTAGACCATTTGTTACATGTGATACATTTCAGAAAACGAGACCTATTGGTAAGAAAACGCCTGCCACGCATCCCCCGTCTCTCTCTCTCTCTCTCTCTCTCTCTCTCTCTTTCTCTCACTCTCCTTCTCTCTCTCTTCTTCCTCCCTTCCTTCCTTCCCTTCCTCCCTCCCTTCCTCCCTTCCTCCCTCCCTCCCTCTCCCTTTCTCCCTTTCTTTCTCTTTCTTTCTCTCTTACTCTTTCTTTCTTTCTTTCTTTCTTTCTTTCTTTCTTTCTTTCTTTCTTTCTTTCTTTCTTTCTTTCTTTCTTTCTCTTTCTTTTTTTTTCTCTCTCCTTCCCTTTCTCTTCTTGTCTTTCTCTTTCTCTCCTTCCTTCCTTCCTTCCTTCCTTCCTTCCTTCCTTCCTTCCTTCCTTCCTTCCTTCCTTCCTTCCTTCCTTCCTTCCAGGGATCAAACTCAGGCCCTGGTGCATCCAAGGTTGGTGCAGTACCACTTGAGCTAAATTACCAGCCCAAAATTGATCTTGGCTCACAGTTTCAGAGGCCTTATTCCAAGATGAGCTGTCTATAACTTTTTCTTTCTTCCAGTTGATTTCTTTCTTATCCTACCTTGCTTATGATCACTAATACCTCTAGTGTAGTCTTTTTCAATGAGTAGTCGATGGGCATATGTTACTTTACTATTTCAGAGTTACTGATTTCTTCACCACCTTTATGTACACAGATAATTTTAAATATAGAAATGGGGTCCCTGTTATTTCTTCCTTAAACCATCCAGTGACTTCCTATCAAATTTAGAATATAGTCTGAACTCATTCCACTCCACAGGATCTTATCTGATGGACCACTGTCCATGTCCTTGAGTTTGTCTTCCATGCTCAGTGGTAGAGGAGTCCCGCCCACTCCTCTCTTCTTCAGGCATAGGCGCCTGGTCTGCTCAGGACCTTGCTGTGCTGTTCCTTTTCCATGAGTCCTTCTTTCCTCAGAGAGCCTCACTTATTCATAAGCCCCTCTCAGGAGTCTTCCTGGCTCAGCTGTATAAAATAAACTCCCTTGCCCTCCTTTTTTCTTTTTTTAATAGGGTGTCACTTTTTTGGGGGGAGGTTACCAAGTTTTACTCAAAAATTCATAAAAATATCCCAGACAAAGACATTTTAGTTCTCATCTTCCTCCTCCTCTTCATCCTGATTAACTTGTAAGTAGCATAACTTGTAACTCTCTTTGCTGTTTGCAACTCCACACAGCCAATCATGCAGGTTGTTCTTCTTCAGGTACTTTTTGGTTAGATATTTCTTTAACTTTTCCATTTATCAGCTTTCTTTCATAGCAGTTTTGAGTGTCTGTGAGTGTGTGTGTGGTGTGTGAGAGAGAGAGAGAGAGAGAGAGAGAGAGAGAGAGAGTGTATGTGTGATTGTATTGCTAATGCTATTAAAATCTCTGGCTGTCTGAGGACAGGAAATAGTTTGTCTTATAGCCATATTACTATTTCTCATTTGTACAGTAGTGAAGTATTACAGCTTTAGTTAGTGCCCACCTTCCCATGGGTGAAGTGGACAGACATTGGCAGATATTGATAGGAGATCAGTAATACTCCATTGTGCTTTGATACTAAGGAAGCAAGGGAGGGAGAGGGAGAAGGGGGAGAGGGAGATCAAGTGAATAGAGGAGAAAGTAAATATTTCTCTCTGTGACTTGGGAAAGGGCTGAAGTAAAAACACATTTCATGTACTCCCACAACTACTACATAGAAGCAATGCAATCCTGATTGAAAGCCCAACAATGTATTTCACTGATCTAGAGAAAATTATCCAAAAATTCATCTAGAATCATAAAACACCTAGAATAGCAACAGTACTTCTAAGAAACAAGAACATATTGGTGGGGGATGTTATGATCCACAACTTGAAAGTTTACTATAAAGCCACTGTGTTAACTGGAGTACTGGCAAAGTAATAGACATGAGCATTATTAGAATAGATTAGAAAATCCAGAAACAAATCCATATATACTAAGGCACCTGATCTTTGACAAAGGAGCCAAATATCCTCAGTGGAGGAAAGATAGCCCCTTTAACAAATGATGCTGGAAATACGGCTTTAACCTGCCAAAGACTAAAGCTAGATCTATCTCTGTTACCATGTACAATCAAAGTGGATTACAGACTTACATGTTAAAACAGAAACATCCTGCTACCAAACAGGATAGGTAACCCTTGGAGACATTGGCTTAGGGAAAAACATTATGAACAAAACTTCTGTAGCATGAGATATAGCAGAAGAAATCAACAAATGGGATCTGTTTTTATTTAAAAAGCTCTGTACAGCAAAAGAAGCCATCAGTGGAGTGAAAAAACAACAAACAAATTGGGAAAGAATCTTTACCAGCTGTCTCTCAAAGGCCTACTATCTAGAATATATAAAGAGCTTAAAAAATCAGTGTACCCAAATTTAAATATCCAATTCAAAAATGGGCAACTGAATTTAAGAGATACTTTTCAGAGAAAGAAGTAAAAGTTCTCAAGAAGCATATGAAGAAATGCTCAACACTGCTGATCATTCAAGAGATGCAGATGAAAACAACACTAAGATTCCATCTCACTCCACAAAGAATGGTAGCTATCTCAATATTAGCCAGCAACAAATGCTCACAAGGCTGCGGAGAAGAAGGAACTCTTCTCCACTGTTGGTGGGAATGTAGACTGGTGCAACCTCTATGGAAGTCAGTGTGGAGATTCCTAAAAAAACTAGGATTTCAGGTCCCATTTGACCCTGCTAGGAATATACACAAAAGAATTAAAAGAATAATATCATAATGGCATATGTGCACCCATGTCCACAGCAGCTCAGTTTGTGATAGTTAAATCTTGGAAACAACCCAAATGCCCATCAACTGGAGACTGGATAAAGAAGATGTGTGTGTATTTGTGTGTGTGCTTTTTAACAAAATGGAATATTACTCTGCCTTAAAGATTCATAAGTTTGAGTCATTTATACTCAAATGGACATACCTTCAGGACATACTTATAAGTGAAATAAATGGGCCACAGATGTTAAATATTATATTTGGTCTCTGATAGGAGAAATTGAAGATTTAATGAAATCTATTATGTGAAATGGATATCATGAAATAGAAAATATTCATAGGGAAATGTGGAGAGGCAAGTAATGAGGGGTAAAGAAAAAATGTGATGCTAATAAAAAGGAAAACAGCTTACGTATTTAGTGGGTGGGAGGTTGTGGGATAGTAGGCAAATAGGGAAAAATAAGAATTAAATCATGTCATATATTGTTAAAAAATAAAAATTCATTTGAAGAGATGTAGAAAGATTTGTTTAGCACTGACTTGAAAGAATCGATTAGAAAACTCCATTCAGTGCAACTTGGATAAAATGTCTGGGTTAGGAAAGTCCTTCAGAACAGGGAGTTGAACTGAGTTTTCGGCTTTAAGTATAACAGTTGCATAAAAGAAAGTAGAATAAGGTGGGTCTATAGCAGCATCTTCGAGTTCGATTTTGAAAGGGCTCTTTACCCCATCATAATGAAGGCATATCCTTTGTCTTCATGATCTAAAATGATGACTGGGGCTTTAGGACTTATATTGGCTCTAGAGAGCATGGAGCTAGAGTCCAAATGGGCTGTTGCTAGTGGTAGTAAATATGTTCAGATGAATTGTCTAAAATTACTATGATAAATTACAGATTGCGCCATCTTACGGATTTTTATGTACACAGTAGTGTTAACTTTATGTTCCTTGTTGTTCAACAGATCTCTAAAACTTCAATTTTCTAAAGCAAATTCTGTGGCCTTAAACAATTATTTCCTTTCTTCTACTGCTCATACCTCCCTTCAGCAGTGTTTTATAGTTTGCATTATGTAAGTGTTTTGCCTGCGTGGGTAAGTTTATTCTTAAGCATTTTATTCTTCTAGAGGAAATTATGAATGTAATCATTTTGTAATCTTTTTCTCATTGTTTTTTGGCAGTGTAAGGAAAGGTGATGTTTTGTTTAAGTTGATTTTGTGTCCTGTAATTTGGCTGAATTCATTTATTGGTCCTATCAGTGTTTGTATTTACAAAAATCTTTGGATATCTACATTAAAGTTCATTCTATCTGTGAACAGATATAATTTTACTTCTTTCCTTTTGGAGCTATTTTACTTATTTTTTTTTTTTTTGCCTAATTTCTAAGACTAGGACTTCCATTACTGGCTTGACTAGAAAGAGGAAGAATCTTTATTCCTATCTTACAGAAAATACTTTGAGCTGTTCATCACTGATGATGTAAGCGGTGGCATCTTTATATATTGACCTATGTTGATATGATTTTCTTCTTTTCCTAATTTGATGAGTTGTTTTAAAATCATGAGTGGGTCTTAAGTTTTGCCAAGCTCATCTTTGGCATCAGCTGGGAAGATAATGTGGGTTTCATTCTTAAGGTGGCTACAGTGGTTGATTTTCATATGTTAAACCATCCTTGGTTCTTGGAGATAAATCTTACATGTCCATAGTTGGTGAGCCTTTTAATGTGCTTTTGGTTAAAATTTGTTTAGGATTTTTCCATTTGTATTTATTAGCATATTAATCTATAGGTTTCTTATAGTATTTTGTCTAGTTTCTGTAACAGTATAATGCAGGATTCATAAAATGAGATTGGGAGCTTTCCTACACTTTTAAGTTTTTTGGAAAGATTTGAGAGGTATTGTTGATTTTATTTGAATTGGTACAATATCCTGTTTAATCCTGGAATTTTCTTTTTCTTTTAGTTCAGATTATTGATTGTTGATACAATATTCTTATTAGCTATAGGGCTATTTAGATATTTTATCATGTTGCATTCTTGTTAAGTTGCACATATCTGAGAATTCATCACTTTCTTCTTGGCTATTCAGTAGTTGGTATGTAATTCTTCAGAGCAATCTTATGACTCTGTCTTGATGACATCATTTGTATCGCCTCCTCTCACATCTGATTTTTGTTTCTTGAGGCCTTTTTTAGGTCAAAGGTCTGTCAATTTTGTTAGGAAAAGTTTGTTGAAGAGTGTGTTAATTTTTACATATTTGTTAATTTTACCCTTTCTCTCACTACTAATAGCTAGTTTTATTCTGTTTTGGTTGGAAAGGATGCTCAGTATTATTTCAAGTGTCTTACAATTGCTAGGACATGTTCTGTGACTTACCACTTCATCTGCACTGAAGAATGCTCATGTGCTGGAGAACAGATGTGCTGTTGCAGAGTATTCTGTGTATGTTAGTGTGGTCCAGTTGTTCTTACAGCATTTAGAACCTAGGATTCCATGGTGATTTTCTCTTTGGCTGTTCATAAGTTATCTTTGAACGAGTTGGAAGATGCTCTTTACAGTATCTCAGCTTTTTCTCCTTGACATCTTTGGGCATGGCACCTGCAAAGAATGTTGGAATGAGTTAGCCAAGTCTCACTGTCCATGTGCACACTTAAAAGTACAGTTGTATTAGATCCTAAAAATGGGGAATAGGTATTGGAAGTCCAACAGAAAAATGCCTAAAATATCGGATCAGAATCTCATATTTTTAAGGTACCCAAACTGTATCCCATCACATCTTGATTCTGATGAGATGTCTCATTTTATTGATGGAGGAAACTGAAACTTTCCCATGGGTGTCTGTGATATACGAGCTTTTACTTTCTCATTTATGAAGTTACAATATATGTATAATTCTTATCTTATTATGTATTCTCCAAGAAGCACCGTAAAAATAAAATGGAGCTTTAAAAGTTTAAAATGATACTTCAGGGGATCCAAGATGAAAAAGATATACAATGCCAAATTACTTCCACCCATGATGTTACATACCCTATTAACAATATGCACTAGAGATGGTTCTATTTCTAGGTTTTACCACCCCATTTCATAATTTTTAAGAGTGACTACCAGAGAATATGAAATAGGAAGATGGCCCATAGGGAGCTATTACACATTTATGTCATTGAATTTCACCATTGAAAATTGTGCTTATTAATCATTTCTCCATCATGTTAAATTGATAACAGGTAAAAGTGAAATGAAGTTTAGTGAGATAATTTTGTAATTGAGCTTCTAACTTAAAATATGAATTTCTGATTGAGAGTTTGATGATTCCAGGCAATTTATATTAATTTCTACTTACACATGGATTCATTTTGGGAGGAGTACTGTGAATGAAACCATGAGTTCTAAAGAGTAGTTGATCACAGTGGAAGACTAGGATAAAAATTAAATTACAAGTCTCTCTTGGGGGAGGGGCTATAGGATCATTTTTAAATTATCATTTTAAAATTATTTATTTATGCAAACATTGTGAATTTGACCAAAGTTGATGAAGGCAGAAACTGAGCTTTAGAGACATTACAATATGAGAAACGGGCCCTGCTAGCCAAATTGGCATGGAGTGTATTCTTGGTTGGGGTATAAAGAAAGAGATAAAAAGGCTTTTTGTGGGCCAAACTTTTGGATATCTCTCTTCCTTCAACCCCAGGTTTGGAGTTTAGTCTTGGTATTTTTACATGTCGAGCTCCTGCATTGGCTTTTCCCGAGGAAGACAAAACTGCTTCTGAGGCAACATAACTAACCACTGCACGAAATCATTCTTCTTTTAACTTTGCTCCAGCAGAAGACCACAGCTCAGAAGTCATTTAATCAAAGTTTTGCTCTTTTTTATGTGTCATCTTCCTACCAACTCCTTGCAAGCCTAAAATTTCATGAGTTATTCCTGTACTTCAAAATCTATGCCTAGGGAAGGGAGATTTATCTTTGCACTAATGAATAATTCAGAAGCTAGAATTGCCCTGAGATTGGTTTACAAAGTAAAGACATCAACAGCAGCTTAAAATTTCTAGGGCAGCTAAGATGTTTGTGTTGTTTCTTCTACGTATGAGAAATGAGGTTGGGTTTCAGTGCTCCACTGTGAGCACATTGCTGGAAGGAAAAAAGTGGAATGCTACTCCCAGCGCATCATCTACTACAGATGTGTCCTTTTCCCCAAAAGATGTAGTCTTCAGCCTCTGATGCAGTAGGACTCATTCTGTCAAATATTTACTTTTTAAGTAAACATATGGTTGTTTCCAGAATAATGCACTTCTTCTATGGGAGGGGGGAGCTGCTGCTTTTTGTCTCTGACTAGTCATATTGTCCTCAGAAATCCTACTTTGGTTGTTATACATGTTGGATGTGTCTTAAAGCTAAGGAAATTTTTGTTAAATTGTGAAGAGAAAGATTTCTCCAGTTTCCCACTTCTATTGAGTCAGCATCAGCCTCTTTATCAGTCTTTAATCCATTATTAGTAATTTTTTCTTGAGTTTTAAATTTTGTTTATTCCATCTGGAACCTTGGAGATACCAGGTAAATCTTCCCAATATATCAAGGTTAACAGTAGCTAGATCCAGATAGCCAGTGCATGGTGAGTTAATTTGTGATATAACTGCAAAAATGTAAATAAAATACAAGCAATTTTATGATTAGTCTTTTGAAGATTAATAATGAAAGAAGCTACAAATACTAATGCCAATCATATCAGTTTTTAAATTAAATTCATCTAAATAAATGTTTTTGATAGGTTAGTTTGTGGTTTCTTCCTGTAACCTCCATGTTTTAAAATGTCTTTTCCCTTATCGATGAACATGCATTTTTTTAACATATGTCTTTGATTATGGTCTTGACCACATCAAAATTTTGTTCCATGTTTGCCATCCTTAAAAAGTTGTGGCTCCCTGTTTATCAGTGGTTCTGGAAATCTTTGCCTGCAAATGTCAGCTCTTCCAATTTCCCATGAAAATGCCATTGGACATGCAGAAAAAGACAAAACCTTACTCCTCCTATCCCTCTTGCCAATGCCACTAGGCAGCCTACTTGTGGGATCTGAAAGGGGTGGATGTGAGGCCTGCCCACCTAGATAGAGAAGAAAAGAGAGATTAATTTGCTCTGACCCAGAAAGTAGTGCAGACACATTGCCCCAAGTAAGAAAGAAACACATGCCAACCATTATTGCTGTTTGCTTTGTGGTTTAAAGGATAAATGCTTTACAACTAGCAAAAAGTTATCCCTTTTTCTAGTACAACTGTGTAGGTTCCTGCTTAGCAAAAGTACTAATTCTGACACTGTTTTATTTGATGTTTGCTCATATTTGCACCCCTGATGAAGACTAAAGTGCTTCAAGGAGCCATAGAGCTGTTGATGATCCATTGCCCAGGGCGGGTCCAGTCTTTTAAGGTGGGGCTGACAAAGCAAGAGCCCAGGGGCAGCACAGTCCTGCTGAGTGGCCTTCAGTTTTATGGAGAGCCATGGCCAGAAGAGAAAGCAAAACTCCCACTCAATTTGTGCAGACCACTGTGGGTGGTGAGATCAACTCCATAAACATGGCTCTTAGCCTCCATTTGTTTTAGTTTCAAATCTGAATGAAGGATTTAACAGTAACCCAAATGGAAAACTAGCAGGGAAAAGACATTAAATGTGGTACCTAAGGGGAAGCATCAGATAAGATACTACACAGAGTGTGTAGTATACAAAGGGGAGTAGTGTACCACTGACCTCAATATTAAAAGGGAGAGTATACTTCTGATACATCAAGGATGAACTGAAATAATTGGAGGAAGTCATGTGTAGCTCCAAGAAAACATTAAAAAATCATTTAATATATAAAACCTTAAGAAATATATCAGAATAGAATGGTACCTCAATTCAGAAATGCTTTCTTTTGTGCATCGTTTGGTTTGCAATCAAAACCACTGGCAAAATTTTATTTGTGTTTTAAAATTCTGCATGGTGTGACAAACATGAGCACTGCCACTTTTTCCCATAGAAGTATAAATCTGACCATCCTTTTCAGGAGAGAATAAAAGAATCCATGATCAAGATTCAGACTAGGGAAACAAAAGCATAACAGGCACCAAGAGTCTCCGAGACCCTCCATGCAAGACTGAGACCTATTAGTCATACTCAGTGAATAACCACGTGTGTAATTGTTCACATCCAGAAATAGACATTAATATGTGCACCTTTGGAACACATGAACAGACACTGAACCCTATCAATTGTAAGTCCCTAAAATACTTACAAATAGGAGGTTCACTCCTATTGTAGAAGAAACTAGTCAGGGTGCACCACACATACCATACCCTGTGTCACATTTTGTCTGAGATGTTAGTGTCTCTTGCATAACCCAGAGATAGTGAGACCCTTTGATTCTGATTCAGTAAACAGTGCCCAGAATCACTAATCACAGCTAAAGTAACTATCAGAATATCTTAGAGCCCTGGTAGATTATAAAGTCTATGTTGCACAACAAAGTAATCTTCTCAAGACATGTCTGCTAGAGAAAGCAACTCACTGTGGGTATCCAATAAGAGTGATAGGGATATTCATTCCCTAGAACTCAACATAGGAATGAAAGAATTATAAAGAAACTTGGTAACATGAAGAGGCCTTCTAAAGTTCATGAATCTTGTGGTCACAGATTGTAAAGACACTGAAGTAGATGAAAATGCTGATAAATATATCAAAAAGCTGGCTTTTAAAAAGCATAATAAAACCCAAGGGAATACACATAAACAGTGAATTGAAACCTGTAAGACAATGTGGGATATGAATAAAAAAACTCAGCAAAGAGGTACAGGTCCAGTTCAGATTACTGGTCAGAAATATAGAAAATGGGGGCCGGAGGGTTAGCTCAGTGGTTCTGGCACCTGCCTCACAAGCACAAGGTCCCGAGTTCGATCCCGGTAACCACATACAATGCTGGGCGTGGAGACACGCCCACCAGCAATCAGTACCACATACCACAGTGCCGGGCGTGGTGGCTCACGCCTGTAATCCCAGCACTCAGGAGGCAGAGACAGGAGGATTGCTGAGTTCGAAGCTTGCCTAGGCTACATAATGAGCTCAGAGCCAGCCTGAACTACATACAAAGCGAGACCCTGTCTCAAAAAAAAAAAAAAAAAAAAAAAAAAAAAAAAAAAAAAAAAAAAAAAAAAAAAAAAAAAAAAAAAAAAAAAAAAAAAAAAAAAAAAAAAAAAAAAAAAAAAAAAAAAAAAAAAAAAAAAAAAAAATATATATATATATATATATATATATATATATATAGAAAGTGAAGAGCTAATGATTACAGTAAAATGAAGTTAGAAGTAAGCAAGAAATTAAAAAACATGGAGAGAAGTCAATATGCTTTTGAACAAACTATAGGTCACCAAGGAAGTTTAAAAATTTTCTGAAGCAAATCATGGAAATACAACATAACAAAGGATGATAAGTTTACAGCAAAAGCAGTAAAGAAAGTATATAGAAAGTAAAAGATCAAGAAAGTGTATAGTAAAGGCTACCTAAATACAAAAATAGAAAATATCAAGAACATAACCTACCCCAAATTTGAAGGAAGGAATAACAGAATACAGATAAATAAAATTTGTGTCTCATAGAGAAATCATGTTTTAAATGTTCTTTTCCCAGTAGCCTGGTTTTCAATGTATATATATTTATGGTAATTAACTTTAAATCTTATAAATAAATAAATAGGCTGGGGATTTAACTCAAGTGGTACCGCACAAACTTTGGATGCACAAGGGCCTGAGTTCGATCCCCAGTACCACACACACACATCCATCCACCCCCCCAAAAAAATAAATTAAAAAAAATAAAAATAAATATGATGCTAAAAAAATAAAAGGGAAAGAAGGGGCTGAAGTGCAGTACGTATATGTACCAGTTCCACACAATCAAAGTAGTCAGTCTTATGTCTTGCAAACATGTACTAATAAAAGGAAAAATAGGAAAACAACTGCAGTAGTCTGTTTAAAGGTGATACCATTCTGTATAAAAAAATTCGTAGTGACTACCCAAAAACTAACAATGAATAAAACTAGTAAAGTTGTAGGATATAAAAGCCACATACAAAAATTAGTTTACATTAAGAATGAAAGAAATCATGGAAGCAGTTACATTCATAGGAAATACCCCCAGACACACAAACTCAGTAACTAGGATAAACTCAAGGGACAGATATCTGCAATAATAGTTGCACATCACTGGTGAAACTGAGAACCCTAAGATGAGGAAAGCCAGCCAGAAGTGGTGGCACATGCCTGTAATCCTAGCACTTGTGGGGTAAGGCAGGAGGATCAGCATGAGTTCAAGGGCAGCCTGGACTATATAGTGAGACCCTGTCTCAAAAATATATCAATAAATCGATAAGCAGTAATAAAAAGTGGAAAGTGTCTTATTTATGGATTGGAGAAATGAATATTGTTAATATCATTTTACCTAAAATGAATTACAGATTCAGGGCAACTGCCCTCAATATAGTAATGATGTTTTTCTTAGAGATAGAAAATAATAATCTTACAATTTATATGGAAGCACAATGATCCAGAGTAGCCACAGAAATCCTAACTGGAAAGAGCAAATCTGGGATAATCTCAGTGCCTGTTTTCAAGGCATAACACAGAGCCATAGTAACAAAGGCAGGGTAGGATTTGGATAAAAATAGACACACAGACCCGTGGAACAAAAGAGACCTCTCCAGTTTCCCACACACAACTCTGTAGCCAAGTAGTTTTTGAAAAAGATGCCAGTGATGTCAAAAGTGTGCTGCACTGGTGCAAGGATGGCCTCTTCCAAGGATGGTTAGGGAAACCAGACATATGCAGAATATTAAAACCTGACCTTTCTTTCACCAAAAATAACTGAAAATGAGTTAAAGAACTGCATGTGAGACCTTGAAACTACTAAAGGAATACGTGTGAGAGACATTTCAAAATGGGTTACAGCCTGTGAGTTTCTGGATGAGATACTAAAAGCATAAATATTTTTTTTTTGAGACAGGGTCTCGCTTTGTAGTTCAGGCTGGCCCTGAGCTCACTATGGAGCCCAGGCAAGCCTTGAACTCAGCAATCCTCCTGCCTCTGCCTCCCGAGTGCTGGGATTACAGGCGTGAGCCACCATGCCCGGCCATAAATAATTCTTTTAAAATGGAATGGAACTTGAAGTTTTTGGAAAGCAAAAGAAATAATCGCTAGATTTAAGACACCTGCAAAATGGGAGAAAATATTTGTCATACATTCATCTGATAGAAGGTTAATATGTAGAATATATAAAGAACTCAACAAACTAAAAAACACAAGCAATTGAATTTAAAATGGTACATGGTCTGAATTCCTGCTTCTCAGAAGAAAAAGAGATAATTAATGAATATATGATAAAATGCTCGGTAT